>JAZHYW010018868.1:0-10915 GCA_037355805.1 Ixodes ricinus | reverse complement strand
TCGTTCCGGTTACATTGCTGGCAGAGCAGACCCGCTATTAGAAAACGGTCCGTGACCACGGAAAAAAGAGTGAGCGAGACTCGAACCGGCCAGTTCTTGATCGGCGGGTTTCCGGGCAGTGAAAGAAACCGAATTTCAAGTCGCAAATTGTGTTTTGGGTAGTTGGGCGCCATAAACACCCTGTCAGTGACTCCTTTAAAAGGGTCACGGGTCATTTTTTAAAGGGATACTCGAACCAAAAATTGAAATTTTCACCCTACGCCCGGAAATGGCCGTCAGGCATGACGTATAATAACCGTAATTCATAATCGCACGTTTGTATTTTGAACGATTGGCTATATTTTTCGTTCCAAACGGTGCACTCGAGCGAGCGCTCGAAGAGAAGCGAACGGAGGGCGCGATGCGTCATGGGATATCCGGCGCAAACAAAAACAGAAAGAAAAGTTTCCCCGCATTCGTGACGTAGCAAGGCTGGCGGGACTATGAGCTTTGCCCTTGGTGGCGTTGTCAGCGTTGTGGTGGTGTCAATAGCGTCAGCGCGTTACAACCGAGCCGTTCGAAGTGCCCGTGGGGTGACGAGCGTGTGGCTGGCCCAAGAAGCACGTAGCTTCCACAGCACTGTCAGCTTAGGGCTGAACGGGGTGGGGAAAGCAACTTTTGTCCGAGTTTTGAGCGACTGGCTAATCTTCTAGGGGGAGAATGGCTGCATCCGGCTGCACAAACGAGGGTCAGAGAAGAGGAGAGTCCACCCTTTCCGTCTTCTTGGACTGTTTGGTTCAATTCGCGATTTGTGAGTTGAGGAGGAAAGCTAAGAAGGAAAATGTTGAAATGCCGAAGAGCGGCGCTGCGCCAGAGGAATCTGCTACGTCACGACTACGTAGCAGATTCCACAACGTTGCTAGACTACCTCCCAAATAGGCTCCGCATGCATCCACCAGGTGCACATTGGAAGATCGTTTATTTAGCTTTAAAATTAGTTTTCTTGTGCCTTTCAACGGAAGACTGGTGTTTTGGAGGTTAGGGTGCAACATGCAACACATTCAAGCTAGAAAATGAGCGCTGAAATTTGGTTTCCCTACCCCTTTAAAGACGGTCATTTTGAGGCGCAGCCTTAGGCGCCCGTTTCCGGCTAGAGCGGCGTCGGCGTAACCGCGCGTTGCATTTTGGGAGGTTTCCCATAATGACGTCACGAGGGTTACCCTCGATCGTGAGGGTTACGAGGGTTACGTTCACAGGAGGGTTGCCCTCACGGAGGATCACGGGGTTGCCCTCACGAGGATCACGAAGGGGTATACCCTCACGAGGGTCACGAGTGTTACCTCACGAAGGTTGCGACGGTTAGTTACCCTCGAAAGGATTACCCTCACGAGGGTTACTCTCACGAGGTTACCTCACGAGGGTCACGAGGGTTATGAGAGTTACCCTCACGAGGGTTACCCTCACAAAAGTTACTAGGGTTACCCTCACGAGGGTTACCTCTACGAGGAGTCATGAGGGTTGTCCTCACAGAGGTCACGGAGTTACTTCGAGGTCACGTGCCCCCTCAGGTCACGTGACCTCTCCTTGAGATCACGCTAACCCCCAGAGGTCACGTGACCTCAGGGAGTCACCTATCCCTCAGTACCCTTCCATCCTATCCCTCAGTACCCTTCCATCCTCCTCAAGAGCTGCGCTCTAATCCGGCGTTACAGAGAATTGGAAACGGCTTTCATTTTTTGATGTCAACTACCTTAACCTTACACCCACCCAACTCGACTCCCTTGATGCGCTCCTCAGGAAGACATATAGACATGCACTCCTACTCCCCCTCACGCCCCAACGCACCGCCTGCTCGACCTCGGCATACACAACACAATACGCGAACACCTAGACGCCCACCACATGTCCCAACTCACCCGCCTCGCATCCTCGCCCACAGGGCACTACATTCTTAACACTATAAACATACTCCCCCCCACCGTCCCAATCCCCCCCTCCCCATTCCACCGCACATACGTAACCGCATCCGAGTCCACCCAATCCCTCGCCACATGCACCCAACTTTCCATAAAGCCCGGCGGCTAGCACGAGCCAACATCCACGCCAAACTATACCCACCATCACCATGCACACTATACACTGATGCCACACCCTACCCTCACAACCCTGCACACTGTGTAACTGTTCTGGGCCAACATCCACCACCAAACGTCACGGCGGCCACCATCCTCACTACGAACACAACCACGGCGGAGGAGGCGGCCATTGCCCTTGCGCTCGCCCAGAGCCCCACCCCCAATTCGTCCTATCTGACTCTCAGCAGGCCATCCGCAACTTTATTCGCGGCAATATCTCCCCCATGGCCTTCCAAATTCTCACCAACAACCCTCCATCCGACACCGTGACCCTGCTGTGGACACCAGCCCACACAGGCGTAGGCGCTAATGAGATGGTGCACGATCGTGCTCGCGAACTTATTGACCGAGCCGCCATTTCAACTACGCCTACACGCGATGCCCCTGCAGGCAAGCCTACCTCCCTCCTGCAATACAGGGATATTACCCTGCACTACCGCCTCCTCCGCCGCCAATACCCACCCCCGCACCCACACCTCTCCCAAGAGGCAGCACACATGCTGCGCCTCCTACAAACACACACTTTCCCCCACCGAACACAACTAATACACACTCACCCACACCTCTTTACCACCCCCGCCTGTCCTGCCTGCGGGGCACTCGACACTCACTACCATTCCCTTTGCGAATGCCCCGCAGACCCGTACCCCCCTCTTCCCTCCCCTCACCTCTGGGAGCAGATGTTGCGCGACCCGGAGGAGTCAAGCCAAGTCCTGACCACCTCCCGGGCCCTGGCGGTCGCGGCGGCCCTCTGGGCCTCCACCACCCCCAATACCTGATCCCGGAAGACTAATAAAGTCTCCTCCTCCTCCTCCTTGATGTCATATTGTTTATATATTGCCGGGCCAGCCACGTGGGGTCGGCCGCGCGCGCTGGATCATACGTGGCCGGTTGCGGCGTCCGTATTTTTTCTGAATGATTCACAAAACACGCGCACATCACTTTTCGGTTACCCTGTCTCTTGCTACAATCATGGCGGGCTCGTCGGGCCCCGGTCCCCCCTCCCCCTCTGGGAAATTGAGAGCCTTTCGCCTATGTCTGGATGCATTGGCGTCGACTACGGGGGCCTCGGTGGCCCCCTTGTGCTCCCCCCCCCTTCGGGAGCTCCTCGGGAAAAGAAGTACATACACTTGCCTCCAGGACGTATACGTCTCATTCGCCTAATATGTGTGCCGTGGCGGGTGATTGCGAGTATCGACAGGGGTCGCTCATGAGTCGGAGCAACGAGAAAATGAACTGCAAACACTTTGCAAACATTACTACGAGAAGCATTAAAAAAAAAAAGCTGAATTCAGGCAAAAAATAAAATACCAATAAAAAAGGAAACAAGTCTGCAGACGGCAGGAAATACGTAGACTCCTCGGCGACCGAAATTGTTAAAGCGGTTAAAGCGCTCTTGCACTACAAAATGAACAGAGAAAGGCGAAAAAGGAGCTGGGCACCTTAGAATTGTGGTGTCGGAAGCAAAGAAAGCAGAAGCAAGACGAAGGGACTGATGGAAAAAAGCCGTTTACAACTCCCTGTAACGCCGAATTGGAGCGCAGCTCTTGAGGAGGAGGAGGGAAGGGTAATCAGGGGAGGGTATACCCCTCCTTATCCTCCCCTCATTCTTCAATGTCCTCCGGGGGGTCACGTGACCTCGGGGGAGGGGGTCACGTGATCTGGGGGTCACGTGACCCCCTCCCCTCCTCCCCCAGGTCACGTGACCCCTCCTCCCCCAGGCCACGTGACCCCTGGGGGGGTCACGTGACCCCCTCCCCCCCGAGGTCACGTGACCCCCTCCCCCCCGAGGTCACGTGACCTGAGGGGTCACGTGACCCCCTCCCCTCCCCCCGAAGTCACGTGACCCCGGGAGGGGGCTCGCGCGGTGCATTATGGGATATTTCCCATAATGCACCGCGCGGTTACGCCGACGGCGACGGCGACGCCGACGGCGACGGCGACGGCGACGCCGCTCAAGCCGGAAACGGGCGCCTAAGAGCTGCGCTCTAAAAGAAAAGTGGTTCCCTCACTCGAGTGACAGCAGCGATATGCCTCCTTTTTTGACGCTCAAAGCCGCTTTAAAAAATGCCCCCAACAACTTGCAAAAAAAAAAAAAAGTTAAAAAAGTGGAAAGCCGTTTACAACTCCCTGTAACGCCGAATTAGAGCGCAGCTCTTGAGGAGGAGGGGAAGGCACACGGGGGTCACGTGACCTCGGAGAGGGGGGGGTCACGTGGCCTGGGGGTCACGTGACCTCGAGGAGGGAGTTTTCCCCGCTAATTTAGCGGGGAAAATTTCCCGCTAAATTTAGCGGGGAAAATTTTCCGCTAGATTTAGCGGGGAAACTTTTCCGCTAGATTTAGCGGGGAAAATTTTCCGCTAGATTTAGCGGGGAAAATTTTCCGCTAAATTTAGCGGGGAAATTTACCCATCATGCACCGCGCGGTTACGCCGACGCCGACGGCGACGCCGGCGCCGACGGCGACGGCGACGGCGACGCCGCTCAAGCCGGAAACGGGCGCCCAAGAGCTGCGCTCAAAAATAAAGCCGGACATGAAATGTAAAGGAATATCTACGTGTTGTCGGCGATGCGTTGTTGTTTAATGGCGGCAAGAGGCGGCAAAATTCGAAGGCGCCACCAGACACGACCGAGGAAGCGAAGAAGCTTCAGCGACCGATGACCGCGGATCCAATAGTCGCCTGGCCGCTGGGTTACCTACCGAGCGCCAGCCTGGCTCCATGGGTAGCTCTCCACTTGAGCGTTGCCTCAACATTACGAGGGGTGACGAGGAGAGCAAGCAGGAGGTCTTTTCTTCTTTTTTTTTGTTAGGGGAGAGCCAAACCAACATCAAGTAAGCCCTCGTATTTTTTTCTTTTTGTTTTATTTAAACAATCCTTCTTTTTGTCTATTTCTGTCTTCAATACTCTCGCTGTCTTCATTCCCTTCAACTTCGCCATTCGAGACACGAGGGAGTAAGGTGGGAGCTTGCATGTTAATACTGTTCCAGCAATATCACAAACAAAACGATAGTAATTGCTACTTTTGTATACTAGGACAGAGATATAGGTATAGAGTAATGTTCGCGACCAAAGTTAACAAGAGGACAAAGCTA
Source organism: Ixodes ricinus (assembly GCA_037355805.1). Lineage (NCBI taxonomy): Eukaryota > Metazoa > Arthropoda > Arachnida > Ixodida > Ixodidae > Ixodes > Ixodes ricinus. The sequence goes on along the minus strand of JAZHYW010018868.1, from coordinate 5,707 downwards.
AATTTAGCATACACGGCCGCTACATCACCCTCTCCCAAGCGCGGGAGAGGGTGAGCGTAGCGGTCGTGCTCAGCCTCATGAGCGGAATGAGCCCTCGTGCATGGAACGCGCGCGCACCGGTAGCTGTGACAGCGCTGTAAAGCGCGTCCTATGGTAAAGATATAAACAACCGTTTAGAGTGCGTTGAATGAGTGCCTTCATAGCTCTGTGGTTAGCGCGTCTGCCTGCTGATCAAAGGGTCAACGGCTCGAATCCCAGCCGGCGCCGGTCCTCTTTATTTATTTATCGACCCGCGGCGTAAGAGGTTAGATAGCCAGATAGATACATAGACGAAAAGTGCGTGAAGTATCCAAAGAATGCTATTCGCATTAAAATGCTATTCGCATTAAAACAGCACCGAAAGAACACGGGACACAGACGAAGGGAAACAGGACAAGGCGCACTCTCAACATGGTTTATTGACACGTTATATAGACACAATCACCTTGTTAACCTTATCTGCTCAGCCCGCGTTTCAAAAATTCAAACTCATCTATATAGATAAAGATAAGGGCGTGTGACTTATACATTTCCTCTCCCTGGTTCTAATTTCAAATGCCTCATGTAATTCTCGCGACACTTTATCTTCTGTATCTAGCCAAAATCTTAGTGTCATAGAAGGCCGGGGTGCACGAGCATGTGTTACAATGAATTGCAGAGATGTTCCGAAGGCGTCGTTCTTGCAGAGGCATCCGTGCTCGCGGGTGCGATCATTAACTCACCTGCCCGTCTGGCCATGTGGCTTCAAAACCGTCTAACCTAAAAGCCCCCCCCCCCCCAAAAAAAAAAAAGATTCCTTTTTTTTTAACAATGATGATGACTCATTTCGATGACTCACGATTGATTATGTTTGGTACGTGTGCCTGAACGGCACAATACAATACAGTACACTATATAACAATCTTTATTTGCCTCTTAAAATACAGTTGAAATGTAAATCCCACAGAACCCTATACTGGCTTGTGCGTGGGACGCGATGCCTCTGCATTTGTATTAGAGAGTTATGAAACTTGCACTAGGGCGCGCCACTGCAAAATAAATAGAGTTTCTCTTTCCGAACCGAAAAAAATATAGTTACAGTCTATTCCATTAATTCATTAAAAAGCAGTAATGTATAAGAATCTGCAGGATATGGAGAAGAATTCATTAAAAGACAATTAGAACTGAAATTTAACAACGAACCACGGGAAAAGGAAGCAAGAAAGAAAATAGCAGTAATCCCGTATTACCACGGGATTTCCCACAACCTAAAGGCTCTCGCAAAAGTTCGGCGTGGACGTAGTGTTCTCTGCAGATTTCAGAATGAGCAGTTTGACGCCCTTCCTGTCAGGCCACAAGGGCTGTCAGAAGGCCCATCGGGAACCTTCAGTTCCTTGTAAGGAGAGAGTAGTATATGAGATACCGTTGACATGTGGATTTAGGTACGTGGGGCAAACCTCAAGATGCCTCAATGACAGGTTACTAGAACACAAGAGGAATGTACGCATGCATGCGGCGGACTCCGAAGTAGCAAAACACATAGAGGAATGCAATAATTTTAAAGCGCATTGGTCAGAGACAGAGGTTCTACATAACGAGCGAAATGACATTAAGAGGGTCGTTAAAGAAACAATAAGAATAAGTTCTATTGGAAACTGCATAAGCAAAGCGTCAATGCAACTTGGACGCAACTCCAAAAAGTTTCTCAGACTTTGAACGGACGGCGTCGGTTCACGAAGAAAGGGGGAAGAGACAATGTATCTTTTTTTTTTTGAGGCCACCTGTGTATGTGTTTAGAGGCCACCTGTTTGTGTGTTTTTTTTTGGGTGTGTGCGCTTTGACGCGACTGTTAGGTTTATTCGGGACTTATCTATCTCAAGGTCACGGCGTTGTTCCGCAGATGAAACGCTTTTCCAACTTTTTCCTGTTTGGCTTTCCTCCTCAACTCATAAATCGAGCATTCCACCAAACAGTTCAAGAAGACGAAAAGAGGGAAGCCCCTCTTGCTCGGACTCTCGTTTGTCTAATCCGGAAACATCCATTCTCCCCTAGAAGATTAGCCCGTCGCTCAAAATTCAGACAAAAGTTGCTTTCCCCACCCCGTTCACCCCGAAGCTGACAGTGCTGTGGAAGCTACGTGCTCCTTGGGCCAGCCACACTTTTGCCACGTGATGACGCTCCTTCGCGCATACGCACGCGCAGAGAATGAGGTCAGGTGATGAAAGGGAGGCGACTGATTGGTCCGGCAAGCGCGTACCTTCCACCACAATGTCAGCTTAGGGGTGAAGGGTTGAAGTGAGGTCCGGCTTCGTGTGACGTCAGTTTGGACCCGGTAACGCGCTTTTGGGACCGCGGATGTATCACAGTGAAAAGGCAGAGAGCTTACGAAGGGGAGGAGGTACGAAATAGTCCGCTGTGTTTTCAAATTTTCGCCCTGAAAGTCAGGCTTTTGACTTTCTACCTTTTTTTCTTTGGCCCACCGAACGACGTGCTATTAGTAAAATCCCAATCTAAAATGATTCATCCCAGCCTCAAACTTCGCTTTCATGGGACCTTTAAGTCCTCGTGTATATGTGTATGTATATGTTTTTTTTTTAGGCCACCCGTGTGTGTTTACAAACCACCTGTCTGTGGGTTTTTTTTTTTTTTTGTTTGTGCGCTTTGACGCGACTGTTAGGTTAAGTCGGGACTTATCTACGCCTCAAGGTTGTTTTGTATCGTTTGTGCGTGTTCCATCCGGTTCGAAATGTCTGCAACAAAGGAGTTTATCGGTAGAGTGTGGTTGGGAAAAAAGTTCCGCGGGTACTTAAAGGCTGCTTGAGAAATAAATCGGTTAGCTGAGTTTGAGACGTTCTCTGTGTCTGTTCCTTCTACTGAAAGTTCTTCCAATTTCATCCACCGCAGTCTCAGTGTGTAATACAACATGATTGTATAAGATACGTTGGATTTTGACATTGCTTCCGTCAAGTCGTTAACTAAAACAATTCAACTTATCGATGCGACCCAATTCTCTAAGGGTGTTTTTTACCTCTGTTCAAATATCCACGTTTTTGACAGTTTTTTTTTTGTTTATTTTGGGAATCTCATCAGGTAATTTATTAAACATCTTGGGTACATAATAATTTATTGTGGCCTCTCCATATTTGGTATAAATAAATGGTTCAATAAATTTTCTATTCGGTCTTAACGTTTTTCCTTTGGCATTTTCCACTTCTATGTTTGTTGTTGAAAATATGTTTTACAATAATATTATACTTCATCCGGTCTCTAAAACGCGATATTTCTAGTGCTTTGTGCATATAGTTCTGCATCGGTTTCTTCACTTAGGTAACCCTTATTTCCGACTATCCTTTTTTGGGTCGATTTTAGTTTTAGTTTTAGATATTTGGCAGTGTCCGTAGGCTCTTATTCTATACTGAAGTATGGACTTGCCCAGCGAATTGTATATAATCGGTTCCCGGACATTTCATCGAACGCCGTTTCGTCGAACGCCGTTTCATCGAAAAAATGGACGTTTCATCGAACGCCGTTTCATCGAACGCCGTTTCATCGAATCGCTGACGGCCGTTTCATCGAATGTCTTTTATATAAAAAGTGTGAAAGATGCTCTTTTATGCACGGATCGAGTGCATTTTCGTGTCATTCACCCATTTCATCGTCAGGTTTTTTAATGTCCAAACTTGTAGCTGTTACAATTTATTTTGATGCAAGTAACCCATGAGGATATTTGTACCGATTTTTATGTTTGTTTCGCATATTGTGCTTATCTGTTCACCCCCTCTGTATTACCCGATGGGCCTTGAGGGTATTGTAACAAATAAATAAAAAGTCGCACTCCCGGTAAGAGCGCACTCCAACTCATGGAGGCCAGAAGGCGACTTAGGTTTTGCGCAGGCGCAACAACTTTAGCCATGTGAGCCTCCTAGCCTCTCATGTCTTTCTATTGATACTTTTTTACTGCCCGAAGCTTGCAGTAGCTAAAGCTGAGGTGCTATTTATGAAACTACAACGAAACATTGTTTTTTTAGTTCTAAGACTCAATGAAGTCAAAAGTAAGTACGTCACTTCAAATTTTATTTGAAAACTTTCGGGGGTTCATGTGTTCGTGCGACAGCCATTCACCGTTTCAAATGATGAGCAATTGCTCTCAAAAAGTCCCCCACAGCCATGCTCCGTCGGTTCTCATAAAAAAGGCGGACCTTCTCATTTCTTGCCACTATGGCCTTCTTCTGGCGAGGAGGCTCTTGGGAACTCAGCATCGCCTCCAGCTTGTCTTCCGTCAGTTGATGTTCTGCGGCGATGCAAGTCAAAAACTTCCAGAACCCGGGATGGGCACCTCCGACCAGCTTCAGGAAGCGGGAATGCCACACCTGGCGATGTTCGATAATAGCCTCGAACCGCACATTAGGAACGAGATATTCACCGTACTGAATTATATCGCGCGTTTCAGCGGGCGTAATCACGCGATTTGGCGGGCGCTTTTTTCGTAGAAAGGAAGAGGGGAAGGTCGCCAAACCACACACGGCGCTTTTCGTCGACGTCTCCTCGGCGTTTGGTGCAGTGTAGCCCGACTCGCGCCTTTCATGAAACGAGAAAAAATGTAGATCGGCTGCTATAATATTACGTTCCGCAAAGAGACAGAAATAACTGAATGTTAATCAGCAACCAAAGCCTAATTTTCTAACACCTGTTTCATAAATGTTCGTTGGAAACGTCAAGTTGCCAAAAACTCCCGGCAGGAGGACGGCCGCGATCTCTGCTCAAAACCCTTCTTTTTGTAATTTATTCACATCGCCCGCAAGATAGATGGTATTTTCTTCTGTCTCAGTCGTTCATCGCCCGTTCAAAAGAGATATAGCGATTTCGTACAGTTCGCCGATAAACCGGCGAACGCGCCAAGCGAGCTCCCATTTCGGCGGCTGAGTCAAGCCAGCCAGCCGGCCGCTTAGCTAGGCAAGCCGATTCTCGAGCAACATCCGGCTCTCAACTCGGGAGCTGATTGGCCGGCACCGCGCCGTACGCTTCCGGATACGCCACGCCGAAATACGCCGAAGCGCCGAGATCTGTCTCGGTCGGATCGCCGAATACGCGCGTATTTACGCCGACCGAGGAAGCGCTCGTCCCGACGCCCGCTGTACGTCGGGATTACGCCCGCCAAAACGCCCGTAAATACGTTCGATAAAACGGCGTTCGATGAAACGGCTTCGATGAAACGGTGTTCAATGAAACGGCGTTCGATGAAACGGCGTTCGACGAAACGGCGTTCGATGAAATGTCCGGTCCCATATATCATCCTTAGTATGGATCGAGGGACCAGACCTTGTATGTGATAAATATCTGCGCCATTAATATCCTTATCTTTTTTTTATTCTTTTTTTACAAATTGTTCTACGTGAATATTCCCTTCAAAATGTGCGTCCCTATGCGTTTGAGATTTTCAGCGTATGTCAGCTGGAACGCATGAGCAATTATTGCAATTCTGCTCGTGCATCTTTATTGGTAATTCAGCAAGGATTTGTTTCTTTGGGCCTCTGAAGCACAATCAGAGTGTCGAACCGAAATTTTTATCGGTTCGATTCCGGTTCGGGTTCACGGCTTTCGGTTCGGTTCCAGTTCAGTTACGGGGAGCAAAAATAACGGTTCAAACCGGTTCGAACCGGTTTGAACCGCTAAATTGAGAATATATTTT
>JAZHYW010018864.1:0-53726 GCA_037355805.1 Ixodes ricinus | reverse complement strand
GGAGGAAAGGCGAAAGAAAAAGAAAAAAGAAAAGCGGAGATGAATAGAAAAAGGAAATAGAAGACAAACAAAAGGAAACTAAAGGAGAATAATACTAATACAGCCGAGTCCAAGAGTTACAAAAATTGCAAAAATAATTGCAAAATTAATCACGAACATATATAAACCAGGTGGTATGCTGGTCTGTCGATTCGGCATCGCGTTTCGGGAGTGTGAGGAGCCGCCCTCGGATACAAAGGGCACAACGGGCCTGCTATGGCTACGCACTGGCGGCGCCTCCGATTATTGCACGATACCCACCGTTTCTTCCCTTGCAGCCAGAAAGGCGGATAAGGGGAAACGGCAGAAAACTCCGTTCTTTTTTTGGACCTAATCTGTGTCGGTTATCGTCGCAGGTGGCGTGCTGTGCGGCGAAGAGGCGTCAAGAAGCGACGCCGGGGTGTGGTGCGAGAGTTCAACTTCAAAAATTGTTTTCTCTTTAAACAAAAATTACTTTGATCAAATTTTCAGATTTAAAAGACAATGAATTGTTCTTCCAGACCCACCATATTTTGTATTTTTACATTGAGCACCTCAGGGTGACATAAACGGTTGTTAATGCGTCAAAACGCACTTTTGCTTTATAACTTCAGGATTTTTTTAATGCAAGATGTTTAATTGATTCGTTTAAACAATTTTTATAGATAATATAGCTACAGGGCAGCCGGTAGAAAGTCTTTTTATGTCCCGAAAGCAATTATATATTTTTTAATAAAACAAATGTTAAAATTTTCAGGAAAATTGTGTTTGTTTTAAATATTTAAATCAAACAAAACTCACAAGCCCAACCACATTGATGGTCGAAATTCCAGTAGCAAATTTTAGAAAAAAAATATTTTTGGATTTTTCATTAAATAACAATTTTTCATCGATTATTGAGTGAACTAAAACCCGTTATTGAGTGAAGACTAGTTTCACACTGTTTTTAACACTTAAAACCGATCTCACATCATCAAAAAATTGTTTTCGTCAAAACTATTTCAGGGCGTGGCTACGGACATTTCGGCAAAAGGCCATGAATATTTTTTTGAGAAATCGAGGTGCACTCACAGCAGTGCTGAGCTGGAACACTTTGGAAGCAACGCTAGCCTTCGACAACGCGTCAAGAATATTTGACGTGAAGTGTTTTTAATGTGTACCTTGTCCCAATTAAGACGGTCATGTGACCAGAAAATACATCTTTTGAGAGATTTTGGTCTCCGTGAAAGAAGCGCGCATCACCAGCAAACTGTTCCTGGGGGACTAGCTGGAAAAGGATGCAACTGTTTTGCACCTCATGTTAGTCCCTCAAAGTTCGACTCCCAGGACTAACAGTTACTCCCGTGCATTAAGAACACTAAGACTAACCTTTGTATCCCTGCATTTTGACCCCATGGACTGACTGTTGCACCCTTGAATTTCGACCCGTTCGGTTAACCGCTGCTTCTTGATATTAAGCCCTCAGGAATGAATGTTAATGATTTCAATCTGATCCCCAGCCACGATACTTAGAACTCTTGCTTTTAGTCCTTTTCGATTAAAAGTTGGAGCTCGCCAATTGTACCTCGCTTAAAGGAATCCTGCAATCATATTTAAGCTGTCTACGTTTTTTGCGGTTTCCACGTCCCTCGGGGTTCGGGCAAGCCAGCGGTCACAGAGAGAGTAACTAAATATCAGTCCAAAATAATATAACCGGGCGACGCGGAAACCTACTCCACCTACGGGGACGACCCGCGGTGCCGAAAGCGCGCGATATGTCACGTCTTAGGTCCAAAGCCGCTAAAAGCTTATTTTTTTTTGTCGAAATACAAAATATAAGTGGCGCGAACAGTTTCAGTTACTGATAAAAGTCGTTTATGTTCACTATTTTAGATCAGAAAAGAAACAAATGAAGTTCAGAAAGTACGGAAACGAGAAATGACCCGTCGACATAGCCGCCACCAAGCGATGGATGAGGCGGCGCATACTAGAAATGTGTGGTGGATCAGGCACGCGGCGAGCGTAGAAAGGCCGCGGATGTACGCGACGGCGCTGCGGTCGTAGGGACTGGAGGATCCGACCGGTTCCGAGCGTTCCCATGGCTCTTCGGCGCGCAGCTTTGGCTTGCGGTTTGGCCCTTTGTCGGTATGGCAGCGCGAAGGGACTCCCGTTCTGAACTGATCTTTACCCCGTGTTTGCTGTCGTTTGTGGCCAATGGAGTGTCATGCCGAATTAGTGTTTAATCGTGCACCTAATGCAATGAGAGCCGCCCTGGCTGCCCGCTTCATACAGCATAGCCTAGACATGCTTTAGTGGCGCCTCTCGAGCTGTCGACACGGAGTGCGGCATGCACCACTCGCAGAGCTCACTACCCTTCCCGCGCTCACGGCCACTCAAGCAACCAAGGACGTCATGAAGAAGGTTATTTTTCGCTTGTTTTTGTAATTTTAATTTGCCTATAACTTTTAAAATACAGCGAAATTTCGAGAAAAGAAAAAGTTTTATTAAGTTACTACGTTCAGTGCGCTCAGGTTCGGTGCAAATTAAAAACCAGTAAAAAAGTCCTTGCAGGGGCCTTTAAGAAATGTGCCTCGCACAGGTCTACTGGTTGACCAGTGCGACGAAGTGTTGCAGCTAATGTCAAAGGTAGTTTTATTGCATCCTAGATATGCATCACATTCTAGGGTGACCGAAGTTTAATTTTGAAAGGGGTCATGTAACGATATCAGGTTGGAATACTCATGACATTACAAAGCCGTACTGGTTCTAGTCTGGCCCAAGTTTACTGGCACGGACCGTCACTGATTCAGAAGCTTCCGGGTCGTGGTGCAATTGTGAGGATAAAATGGAACTATTTCTTTCAGTCTTTCCTTCGTAGAGCTAAATGACGTAATTGTAGGATCGAAACAACATTTCTAGATTACTAATCTAATAATTTTGCAGTATTCGGAAAATCAAATATACACGTCATCTTCTGAAAAATGGCCACTTATAGCACTGTCAGACTAAATTAACTCTCATGATAAAAGAATGACGAGTAAAAAATTAAGCAATATACAGTAATACCTCGTTAATCTGAACACGGCTACCTCGAAATAGTGGGTTAAGTCGTAAAATTTCCTTGTCACGGAATGAGCTCTTATAGGCACAATGCATTTTGTCCCTGCTTATCTCGAAAGGTTTTCATGACGGGACTTCGGATATCTCGAATACTCGTCAACGAAAATTGCAAAAAACACACAATATACAACAAAGAAAACTGCCGCAAAAAAAGAGAAAAAAATAGTGCTCCGGCGTGCAAAAAAAGAAAACAACAGAAAAACGCGCATGAGAAAAAAAATCGCGAAAGCGCAAGAAAACAATTAAAAAAATAACAGCGTGTGCGGTGACGCGGAGAAATGTGCGACTCAAACACGTTTTCTTTTTTTCTTCATTTTTTGTTTGTTTTGTTTTTACGATTTCCATTTGGACAAGCTTAATCGCTCGCAAGCCGGGATGCCTGGCGTTCGGTGCTCCCTTTCTCTTGAGTGCGTTTTGTCTCCGCTCTGTCTTTCGTTTTCTCTTTGCTCCTGGGTTTCTTTTGTTTCCTTCCCGGTCCGGTCGTCGGTCGTCGTGAGTCTCGTGTTTTTCAGAGGTGTCTCGTTCGTTTCGAGTGTTGCTGATCTTTGTTGCTTGTCCGTCATCTTTTTACGGGTGTTTCGATCGCCTTGCGGCGCCACACGAGCAAGAGTGAAGTGTTCAATTCGGTCATCGGTTGTGAATTCTCTGATGTTGTTGGCGCGTAACTCGATTGGCCGTGAAGATGGCGGAGCCCAAACAGTGCAAATCACTTACGCTTGACAGCAAAGTTTCTCTCATCAGAGAAGATGATGTTGCCGCGATTGTTAGAATTTTTATTTAGAACATCAGCGCGATCAGAAGTAAACAAATTCCGGTACTTTGCTTATCTCGAAATTTCGGTTATCTCGCAATTTTTTCACAGTTTTTATGACTTCGAGTTAACGAGGTATTACTTCACGCGAACCGGAAGTGTGTCAGGGCTGCCCAATAGATGGCGCCACTGAGTTTCTTGGCAAAAAAAGATCGAATAAGCAGTTTGACCCCGGCTTTACTGTTTACTGACAAGTAGGACTGGTTTGGGAGAAGCCGCGCCTTAGCAAAGGCTGTGTAAAGGAAAGCACTGCCAGAGCCCACGCAACAGCTGAGCGGAACTTCAATCGCGTCTTAATGCGCTCGCGGAGCCTTCAGACTTCGCGGACTTATCAAAGATATAGTTTTGCACCGTGGGTTGCCGAGTTACAACCGCTTCACGGCAGGCCATGCTCTATTTTTACGATGGGCATAAAGTACATCTATTATTCCTTGCACCTAAAAATTGACTAAGACGTGTTAATCAATTTTCGGAAAATAATCTTGTCAGGTTTCAATCACAGTACGGAATCGTTGTGTCGGATTTCCTCAGAATTTTATAGTTATATCTAGAGGCAACATTAGTGAAGTACAATGATAAAAACTTTATTGAGAGACTAGGAAAATGAATTGGTTTGGCAGTAGCCCAGTTCTTTCAAAGATTTACCTAGGCTCTCGGATTATACATCAACTACAGGGTTTCCTTCAGAAGGTGTCTCCTAATGACGTCCTTATAAGACGTTATGTTAACGACATTCTGTATTTTACTGTTGATCCTTCACTGCCCGCGTCTTTAGAAAGCTTCATGTGTGAAGGTGCTCAAGAGCTACACTTTTCAGTGGATATGCCGAAAAACGATCAACTGCAGTTTTCGCATATTTAGTTAAAAACTCCGTCTGGCTTGTGTTGATAATATGGCAAAGCTACATCAAAAACCACTTAAACACTTTAGTAGCTGCCATTCAAAAATCGTGAAGTCTGGCATTGTACGAAACCTCGTGAAAAGTGCTTTTGAAAAATCATGTTCGCATTCCATTAAGTCTTCGCTACAACGCCTTTTTGACCGTTTTGGTGCGGCTGGCTATCCGGAAGATTATGTTTTCAAACAGTCGTTGTACCTTGTTTTATTTAAAAGGAACGGTTAGGAGACATCTAAAGCCACAAAACACGTAGTTCTTCCTTTTTTCTATCGCATCTTTCTCAATTTAAATCAATTAGAAACCATTACGGTGTCAGCACAGTGTTTAAGAATGATTTTAGGCTAGAGAAATTGACGTTGTTTGTTTCCGCGAAGATTTCATGTACAAAACAGAACAGAGAAAATACGTCAATCGTGTGTCGGGTAGTCAACAGAATTCCTTTTGGTTCCTCTGCTACATAGGGCAAACCAAACGTTGCCTCAGTGACCGTTTAATCGAACACAAACGTTGTGTTAAAAACAGGGATCCCTTCTCAGAATTGTCAAACAGTGTTATTGAGCGTAATAATTGAGTACCCCTTTGACAGACCACTCTCAGTAATCCTAACCGAGAGAGATGACCACAAGCGGTTCGTAAAAGAGTCTCTCACTATCATTAAGCATCATAACAATTGAAATCAAATCAAATCAATGTTTATTTTTTCCTTATGCTAACCAACAGCTCGAAAGCGTACTGGGTCAAGCACACCCACTTGAAAGGCACAAAATATAGTTAGGTAAAATATGAAAGTACGCACGCATGTCTATATGAAAATTTAAAACACATTCATCACAATCATCATTTTCCAAAAAGACAAGTGTGTACTAAAAAAATAATGATAATGCAGTCAAAGGAAAGCTACGGAGGTTCTTGGAAAAAGGATTTAGAAGTGAATTCTGACGTATTTTTACCCCGTGAACCCGAATACCCAAACCATTTGCTGCTCAAGTATTGTTAAACGCGAGAAAACGCGAAAGACAGCCTCTGTACGTGACGTCGTCGTTCTCCTTCCCTTCCTTGTCGTCGTCTGTCAATACCTCAGTCTCGGGTTTTTCCCTAAAATGTGTGATATACACCAGCTCACTTGCGCCCTTACGTTCTGCTCGAATCTTTTGGCTGCCCAAGGCTAGGGGGCGGGACTTCAACCCTATTTTGAAATTGCTCTTTTGGCTCTCCGGCGCGTCGCATTGAAACTTAATTGTGATATCTGTTATTCTACCACATGAACGCAATTCGTCTGTTGTTTTCTCAAAAGCAGAACTGCCCCATCTTTCCTTTATACTCCGAGCCTTAGTTTAGATACAGAGTTAAAGATATTTCTACAAATATGATCGCATCTTGTTTTAGAGCGAGGTCACCCAAAAACCTAAGTGTCGGCATGTTCCTTTAATAGCCCTAGCCGTCTATTTTGTTGTGTCCTTTCTCTGGTTTTGTGTTTGTCGGGGTGTTTTGATGTTCGGGGTTTTCGTCCATGGTCCTGTTGTTTTGTACCTAGCCGTATCTCTCTTTGTGTCCTTTCTTTTTGTTTTGTGTTCGTTTGGGAGTTTTGATGTTCGAGGTTTTTGCCCATGGTTCTGTTGGTTTGTTCCGGGAAAGCGGGGATCTAGTTTTATTTGTGAGTCTTATCAGAATGCTCAGGTGAAATGTATTAAGTTTCAACCCTACTTCTTTTTAGTACTTGTTTCGACTTCGTGCCAAGTCCTTCTTGTTATGCGTTTGTGTAAAGAGTGTTCTCACTTTACTTCTTTCTTTTTTTGTTTTGTTTGCGGGGGCAGCGAAACCTTATTTAAACATGAACTTCTGTGTAATAAAATTCAGCTGTGTATCGTCTTGTCCCTCGTCTTTCCCCAGTCTCGGGGTTTGCCTTAAATGATCTTAAACCTTCACCAGCTCGTTTGTGCCCTAACTTTTTGTTTGTACACATTAACGTTCGAGGTGTTCGTGCCGCCTCTGTATCCGCACCGTCTTGCGGAGCTCTGGAGATGTGATATACGCTCCTTGTGCTGGACAAAGGATCGTTTGGAAGCGCCTGAGGAGAACTTTGCGCACCACAAATCTCGGAGGCCATGCTATCAAACAGTTTTGAAACGAAAATCTGGACTGTTTATCATTGTATGCGAATAATCAGTTAGAAGATAGGTGTAAAGACTGCAATGAAAACTTGTAATCATGGAAGCTGTTTCAGTCGACAGTCAGATACTATTACTTTGGTTTCTGTCGAAGAAAGAGAATAATCCACTGCAGTTACTGGTGAGAACGGCGTCTCTCTTCAACGTCCGGCCTAAGGCGTTATCAAAAGCTGGGACCTCTTCTCCTTGCCATACTCACCATGTGAGTTACCATAAAGACGTGTGGCAAGTCACAGAAAGCCGGCGACGCTTTTTTTAGTACACGTCGCCAATACAAAGTCCTAATAATGTGCTTCTGGGCAGTGTCATTATCAGTGTTCGAGCGAAGCACGAAAGCCCTCGGCGCACTGCACGTGCGCCGAGAGCGTGCAGCGCGCCGAGGCTAATATAAAGACGTCAAATAACAGGAGGTCACATGCTGAATGCAGTTTTCGCACGAAACATTGCCACCGCCACGGAGTGACCTCGCGAATATGATATCATATTTGCTCCTAGTTCTGGCACGGGTAGGACAGGGTAATTTCTGTGGCATTCACTTTAACACACTCCAGCTGGCGGTGGCATGCAAACAATAAGCAAACGCGGTGCGTGTCTGGTAGGTACCAGCTTTACGAGCAGAATGGCATATCCATCGCCCGCTTAGTACGCAGTCAGGGAGGTACCCGAGTTCTGGTTTGCACGCCACCTCCGGAAGCTCGTGGGAACATATCTATGGTTTTCTTGATGGCTTAGCCGCGTACGTAACAATGTCACGAGCAAGACCGACAGGGCCGATAAAAGTTTCAAGCCATCTGTAAAATATCTTGCAGCCACTCCTTGCTATTCCTCAGGTGTCGAGAACCTGTGTTGGTGCTCGCGCTGATAAAGTTGTTTTTTCCAATAATTTACCTGAATTGCACCACACATATTAACTTGGCGGATCTTCAAGGATCTCGAAAGCTAAACAACATATTTTATAGTCTTTTTGTAGTTATAAAGTTACTGATTACTGATATTATTGATTCCATAGCAGCTTGGGGTGGTCACTTTGCCCCGCTACGATACCCGGAACTCTCCAGTCAAGGCCACCGCTGGGCGGGCGCAGTAGCGGCTTCTTCGCTGCGGAGGGCTTAGCGGAGGGGGAAACGCGGTCTACGAAACCTCCCCGACGTAATGAAGCGTTCAAATATTCTCTCGGGGTCACGTGGTACTTGGCAGTCTATAAGGCCACGGAGTACTTTATAACATCATGCTCGAATATATTTGCGAGGCATATAAAGATCATATATTTTCTTTTGTTCCGATCACCTTGTTGGTTTGTATTTTTTCCGCAGAATTTATTTCACGTCGTTATTTTTATTTTCGCTGCCTGATTCCTATAGGCACATAGACAGATTTGCGTTTGAACGCGGTGCCTTTTTGTAGCGGAAGGGCGTTGGGGTGCGTTGCACAGCGCGTACGCGCGAAACTTGTACACACAGTAGCATTGACACGCAGTCGACTGCAGTCAAGAGCCTATAAGAACGTCCTATCGTCGCCAGCGGCTCACCAATAGTAAACGAAATCCGCGGCAACATGTCGGTGCTTGGCGAAAGCGTCGAAGGCGTCAATCTTGGGACGATACCGCTGGCTTCCGCGACATCTGTCCAGCTTGAACAACGCAGACTTGGAAAAACCACTCCCGCAATTCCCACCGCAGCCATCGCCCCAAAAACAAAAAAAAAGGTCCGAACGGAGAGCGGGTACACCTCGCCGACGGGCGCAAACAAGCACGTGGCCTTTTTTCTTACTTCGATTGTTTTAACGCAACGCGTTGCCGCTACCGCTTGGTCCGAAGTTGAGCGAGCCTCTAAACTACAGCCTCGCGTCCCTCTGTGACGCGTTACGCGATCGGCCTGCCTCGTACGGATAGTAATCGCTTCCTCCAACAAGGACGCCATTCCGCAATCAAACGCGCTCAAAAGCGAATCTGCGTTTGGGCCAGTGATGATGTAGGTTGTTTAGCTCGGACCTGATGTGCACCGTGGGTGACTGTCGACGTAGGGACGGGGGATCGCGGTTGACGCTAGCTGCTGGAGGTTTGGTTGTCGGTGACGAGAGTGTAGGAATCGGAGGATTCGTGTTCGATTACAAACACACAAAAAACAACTTGCCTTATACTCCAGGTTACATATAAAATTACATACAGAAGAAAACAAAAAAAAATTCAGCCTTTCCACTCTGGTGAAGTAGGAAGACCAGCGAAGCTGTACTATAGTTAGACGACCTGAAGGACGACGTCTTGGACGACCTCGAGGACGACGCCTAAGGTCGACCTCTCAGGACGACGCCTAGGACGACCTCAAGAACGATGTCTAGGACGACCTCAAGGACGACTTCTAGGAAGACTTCGAGGACGACGCCTAGAGGACAACTCTCAGGGACAAACATCTAGACAACCTCAAGGACGACGCCTAGGACGACCTCATGGACAACTCGTCTGAGACGACATGAAGGACGACTTCTGGAACGACCTCGAGGACAACCTCAAAGACGACCTCAAGCACGACGTCTAGGACGACCAAAATAATCACTTTTAGGACGACCTCGAGGACAACTTCTCGAACGACATCAAGGGCGACCTCAAAAACGACGTCCAGGACGACCTCAAGGACAACCTCTGACGACCTCGAGGACAACCTCGACAACCTCAGGACGGCCTCCAAGGACGACTTCTGGGACGACCTCGAGGACGACATCTAGGACGACGCCTAGAGAAATCGAGTCTTTCCACTTGGTGAAAACTAGAGTGGGAAGTAGAACTTGTAGTTGGGCTAGTTGGTGAACTTTGCAAATCATGGTGCAAGGAGCAGAGAACAACGGACACAAGAAAGAAAACAGATGAACAGGCGCCACTCAAATCTAGTGAGCGTGAGTGGCGCCTGTTCTGTCTGTTTTATCTCTTGTGTCCGTTTTTGCTTTGCGCTTTACACCAGCGATTTTAGAGTGGAAAGGCTGAAAGCTTGTCGCCATCTATGAGCAAGGCCGGCAAGCCGATTGTCTGGTTGCCGCCGTCGCTCATAGATGGCGGTAGCTGTCCAAAGTTTTGTGTCGACATTTCTTTGCGGGGGTCACGATCCAGGGGAAACTAGCCTTTAAACAGCTCCGCTGTAGAAAGATGAACACGTGGTCGAACTGCTGCGCGCGTTTACAAAAAAGGACGCCTCAGCGTCAGGTGTCCTACCGCGCACGGTGAGGACGGTGGCTACTTCGTAGGCGCTGAACAAAATGCCTCTCGCGCGCGACAGGTTACGTGGCGCAACGTGGGAGATGAACTCTAAAGGGTCGCGCACCAGCCCATCCTAAACTCAGAGATTGCCTGCTCGGCCAGGGGTTAGACTGCTTGCCGGACGCCCTGGCCGTCCAGTCGGGGCCCTGGAAAACATTTATCTGGACCCATGCGCCAGAATACGCTGGGCGGATCATGTGAAGGATCGCTGCCCCCGCCCGCCCTAGTGGGGACATAAAAACTCTCTCCTTAGTTCGAAATTCCAGGACCCGAACTTCAGTTTCACTGGGCTGACATGCCGGAGAAAATATACGGGTCCGCTAAAATCACGGAACCGTGCCTCGCCAATCGACTTAGACCCACCGCAAAGTGTTGGTGGACCTGGTAAAGGAAAATTCAAAACGGGCCATATGTACACGAAACTCTGTCGCAGGTGTCCCGACGCAAGCCTTGGGGTCAAATCGCCAGCGATACACTCAGCCCGTCGGAACGACTTGACAGTCGCCGAGAAGTACAGCCCGGCATTCGAACCGCCGGCCTCTCTGAGCCAGGTCCGGCACCCCTTCATGCGCTGCGGAAGCCCGAGGTTTCACGCGTACGATGCATACAAGGCGTAAACGGCATGCGCAGTCGCGCGTGTGGCACGGCGACTGAGGTGCTAGGAAATACAGGAAACGCCTTTTCGGCTGTGCACGGAAAATGAGGCTGTCTGCAAACGTTCTTTCTGTTTAGCAAGATGCGTATTGCCGTTTGCTCACGAAGTAAAACCATGGAGCAAATCCAGGGCCCCGATTGGCCTATTTGAATGTCCCGCTCTTTCGCAAGCAGGAGACGACAGTGACCCTTTCGCTCTCGTTGCTTGTTGTTTGAGATTCGAAGACCGCTCTCACCGATGACGGCGGTGGGGTCGCCCTTTTTATTTATTTATTTATACATACTGCTGGCCTGTGGGCCGTGGCAGGGAGGAACAACATATAACAAAACGATACAGTCCCTACCTCTGTAGCGGGAGACCAAACCGATCCCAGCAAAAGACGAGGAAGAGGAGACACGAAACGAAGGAATATGCTCGAGACCGAAGACCGGCATGCCGGTGTTCGGGGATCTCGGACGTATTTTTATTTACATAGCTTCTTGTATGTAGTTCGTCTGCTGTAAAGAAATTGAAGGAACCTTCAGTTCCTTCACCTCCAATAAAAACTTTGAACAATACCGTATTTGCGAAAACTGGATACAAGACGCGCCCAAAGCACAAATGAAAAGAAGAAAGGAGACTAAATGCAAGTAAAAAAAAAAGTAATAATCACTTTAACAATACCAATATACTGACCACAATATTCAACAATATTCGAAGACACGTGCCGTGTATATTCGAACTGATAACAAAAAAAGGACAATATATTAAAACAAAAACTACAATATAACATTCAAAGTATCACGCGATATATACAAATTTAACTTCAAAGAAAGTGAAACAAGAGAAAATAACACCGAGGCGATATGGTTACGTTTTAAACACAATAAAGAACTTTAATAGCATCCTCAAACACAATATTTCAACGATATTTCAAATATCGTTGTGATTTACAATATGCTCGGGAAGCTTATTCCAATCGTTAATTGTAATTGCAAAAAGAAATCGTACTTGAAAACATCAATTCTGCTCATATATGACTGCAATGCTTTAGAATGATTTAGTCTCGCTGACCTGTTAGTAAGGTTCCTAAAATAAATGCAGCGGTTGATCTTTACTTGGCCATGATATATCAGAAACAAAAACTTTAACTTTGCAATTTTTCTCCTAAACGTTAAAGGGGCCCTGCAACAACGTTTTGACTGGTTTTTAATTTGTACCGAACCTGAGCGCACTAAACGTAGTAACTTAATGAAACTTTTCTTTTCTGAAATTTCGCTTTATTTTAAAAGTTATAGGCAAATTAGAATTACAAAAACAAGCAAAAAATAACCTCCTTCATGACGTCGTAGGTCCTGGCTTGAGTGGCCGTGAACTAGAGGAGGGCTAGTGAGCTCATCGAGCGCTCACTGCTGCCGCACTCCGTGTCAACGGCTCGAGAGGGCGCCACTAAAGCATGTGTTGGATAGGCTGTATGAAGCGGGCGGCCAGGGCGGCTCGCATTGCATTTGCTGCGCGATTAAAGACTATTTTGGCATAACACTTCATTGGCCTGAAACGACAGCAAGCACGGGGTAAAGATCAGTTCAGAACGGGAGCCACTTCGCGCTGCCATACCGCCAAATGGCCAAATCGCCAGCAGGGCCCGCGCCGAAGGACTTCGGAATGCTCGGAACCGGTCGGATCCTCGAGCCGGTATACGACCGCAGCGCCGCCGCGTAAACCCGCGACCTTTCTACGCTCGCCGTTCGTCGGTGCCTCATCCCACTAGCTCCTTTCTAGTATGCGCCGTTTTTTCCGCCGCTTGGTGGCGGGAATGTCGACGGGTTATTTCTTGTTTCCTACTTTATAAACTGCAATTGTTTCTTTTCTGATCTAAAATACTGAACAAAAACTACTTTCATACATAATTGAAACGGTTCGCGACACTTATATTTTGTATCTCGACTAAAAAAAAGCTTTTAGCGGCTCTGACCAGTAGTAAGGCCAGGACCTAAGACGTCACATTTCGCGCGCTTTCGGCAACGCGGGTCGCCCTCGTAGGTGTAGGAGGTTTCCGCGTCGTCCGGTTAAAATATGACGCACTGATATTTAGTTACTCTCTCCGTGCCCACTGGCTTGCCCGGATTGCAAGAGACGTGGAACACCGCAAAAAAGGTAGATGCTTAGATGTGATTGCAGATACTTAAGGTACAAGTCCACAAACATTCAAAATTTCTGTCACAGAGGACGTTCATCTGAAATTTGAAGTTATAAACGTTCTGCCTTCTGTATTCTCTCGAGCCTGTTTATGTCGGAATAAAAGGTTAAAAAGCGCGAACAAACGAGGACAATAAAAAACACGGACGACAGGACAGGCGCTTCACTCTCAACTGGTTTTTTATTAAGACCATTGTCATCTATACATACACATTGCCCAAACCACATCTGATTCAATCGCCACAATCACAGCCAACCTTCCAGAAACAGCATCTCACTCTGAAGCAAATACAAAGACGGAGCGCTGACGCAATTGCTTTCTTTCTTTTTAATGTAGAATGCCTCTATAATTTCTCTTTTCGTTTTTTGCTTCCTTTCTGTTTATGTCGGTTTTGGGTTGCGAGTGATCCCAAGCGACTGAAACGTATTCTAGAGTAGGTCGTATTAGAGTTTTGTATGCTGTAAGTCTCTTTTTTCTTATTACTATTCTTAAGTTTATGTGTAAGCATGCATGATTTCCTAATCGCAGCTGCGCAGATAGATACAATATCTGGCTGCCATTTTAAGTTTTGACTTATTGTTATCTCTAGGTATTTGAACGTTTCTGCTCTTGTCAGCTCTACATTCTTAATGTGATACTGAAACAGAGATACATTCTTCTTATTAGTGACGTGGACATATGATGACTTTTTAATGTTAATTTCCATTTGCCATTGGAAGCCCCATTCTTTAATATAGTCCGTCCAAACTGTCATTCAATGCTGCCTGGTGTTCGGATGTCTTATTTGGCAAATAAACCAAACAACCATCTGCAAACCAATTTATTTGTACTGGCGGTTTATTTACCATTCAGATATTATTAATTTATATACAAAATGGTCCGAATACTGATCATTGTGGTACCCTGAAGTTACCGATAGTGAGTCTGACAGGGCTCCTCGAAATTAAACTGTCTGCGACCTATTTCTGAAGCTTCAATGCAAATTATAATATTTTATTTTAGTACAAGCATCCTAAGTTTTGTTACTAACTTTTATGTGGAACGCGATCAAATGCTTTTGAAAATCTATGCTTACGACATCAACTTGTTGCCTTGAATTCATGCTAGAGGACGTACATTAGCGGCCGGCGGGATGATGTATCACTGGGCCACGTGTTACCCCACGCCATTCCTCGTCGTTCACGCCGCTTCACGGCGAGAGTTTGCGGCGGCAAATCACAAGGTGACACAAGCAATGCGGCTGAACGATAGATATTTGGCGGTAAACAAAAGACTATGTTAGTCCACCCAACCCTCCTCGTTCAAGCTGCTTCGAGCGGCAGTGTACGGCGGCGCATTACACATGGCGACACGATGAGGCGAAGCTAGCGATAAATATTTCGAAAAACAAAAGTAAGCTAGTTTTGGTGGGGAATACAAACCCCCTCACCGCGTGGTAGAGTGCTAAAAGCGTCTCAGGCGTGTGGAAGTGAAACGCTAAGATAATGATGTCGGTTCCCGATAGGGCCGTAAGCCCAGCCAAGCAGGCAGCCAGCCAGCAAGACCAAATCTTTCAAGGCGGCATCTCATATCCGAAGCGGCATCTGTGTACGCGCGAAACACTGGCGCGCGTTTAACGCGCCGGCGGCGCGCATCTGGGTCGTGGGTCAAAAAAGGCCAATCAGGTGCCTGGGATTCGCCCCATGGTTTTACACCGTGAGGAAGCAGCTATACACCAGCGGGAATCAAGGAACCACTTGGCGGGGCCTTCCCGACGCGGTGCTCGAACGCAGCACGGAAACGTGCCTCGGCTCACCCCCAGCGAGGCTCGCAACGACATATACTTTGAGCCGTCTACGGGCTTTGCAACACGGCGGCTCCGGAACAGGACCAACACTTAAAGGGATTGTCCGGTCAAATTGTATCCCAGAAAACAATTGAATATCATTGTTATTGCCTCGAGACGCATCGTACGTGCAATATGATTTTTATATGCCCCTCTGCATGAGTAATTGAATTTATACTTCCAATCGCACTCTAGCGTAAGCGCTGTTTTCGGCGGCAACATGGGAGTTCTGACGTCACACAACACAAAACGAGCATTCTGTCTCGTCGTTTACCTGCGAGTGAGCGCCTCAGCGTGCTTCGTTTTTGTTGCTGGCTCGACTTGTTTCGTAGGTCGGGTGAGATTTTGTTGCACCGTTGGGTGTCACAGCCACCGGGCAGCACATGCGAGCCAAGAGATGACGTTCCACACTTTGCCGCGAGACGTGCAGTGACGAGCAAAATGGATCGTCACCGTGCGTATGGTGGTTCCCGTCAGGATCGAGATCCCGCTGCATGCAATCATCTCACAGAAGAGAGCTACGAGCTGGGCTCCGGCGGACAGAAGTCTCGTAAGCTGAGGTTCCTTGCATGCCAACGATATTAAACTAGGTCCACCCACTACTCGCCCAAATCGGATCAATCAATTTGGTTTATGCAGTGAAACCGAAACCAACAGCTAGACCACCTGGAAACGATACCATTTATGCACGCGTGCAGCGAAATTCTCGTATGACCCGCATGTGAAAATATAGCGTGGCTACGTTTCACCAAGCCCGTCCAAGTCAAGTGACGACATGCATTTGAACGATTCGCTGGTTGCCCTTGACCCGCGGTTATCGCCTTTGAAGGAAAGACCCGCAGCCTCATCACCGATCCAGTGGATTCGCCGAGATGTGTACCCAGATGCCGCTTAGTGTACTTAGGTGCCGCTTCAGAGGCCAAATCCAGATCTTTACTTTGCAAGCGCGCTTCCAATTCGATCGGTGGCCGTCGCAGTTGTGTTTGCGCGAAACGGCATATGTGTGCTCGAAGCTTATGGCTGCTTGCAGTAATATCCTGCTAAAAGGCGTGACTTTTTTTTTCAGCTTGGGAACTACATTGAAAAGAACCGTATTTCAGTAGGGTACTAGCCTATGACAGTGGTTCTCAACCATCGATATGCCGCGTGACCCTTGTGGATCGGCGGAGATGATGGAGGACCCTCGTCATGGTAGAGGAGAGGAAAGGTATAGGTTAAATATAATAACGATTTAATAAATGGATATAACTAAGGGCTAGTGAAGTAGACCTTTTATTGACGTTCACACGGAAAAAACTCGCCCGAAAACTAAAACAATTCTTTTCAACCTAAAAAATAAAAACCTTTATTGTCAGGTTTGATTGATGAGGTGGCTTGCAGGACTTCAAAGGGTCCGCGGACCCCCATTCGAGAACCACTGGCCTAGGAGACTATATATCGAAACAAAAATACAAGGCATCCATCGACCAACGCTTGTTATCCCGACCATCCCACAAACCTTGCGTTTGTGACGCTCGCGCAGCAGTTACGGATGTCAGCCATTGACACTGGCAAATCCGGGGTGCAGTTTCGTACATACGCTCATGAAAGGTTTAATTAATAACCGGATATCATATGTCAAAATAAAAATGTCGCTTGTCTACATGAAGGCTCCCTCGACGTAACGAGCGCAAAACTTAAGTACCTCCGGTTTCGGCCGGACAACTCTCTTTAAGAAAGTATAAACAACGCAACAAATCAAAACGTTTTCTAAACAAACAAAAAAAACATTTTGGGCGTAAAAAAGGTAAAGAAAAACGCGATTGCTTTTGCAGGGTTTTGTCGCCCTTTTCCGCTTTGCGATTACGTCGTGCGTGAGCGGCAGTGGTGCAAATCCTCCGTTTTCTGCAATCGCAAGTAGCGAAGTAGTGAACTTAGCGAAGCGAAAAGATGGGAAGATAAGGCATCACTAGGCCGGTACGTGGTGTCGCTCTCTACGAGATTCCATCCAAGTACTCTGCACGACGGGTTGAGTGAGCGAGCTTCGCATGCTCTGAAGCAACAGGTCAGGAGGACTGTGACTCGGGCGCTCTCACAGCTGAAGCTGGTAATGCTAATCTATGCTCCCGCACGCAGGTTGCCTTTTTGTTTTTACATGGCTATGCATTACACAATCGCGAGAGTCACCAGAAGCGCGCTTCAGAGAAACGAAATTTCGGCCGTCTTGATGCTGAAAAAATTGTTAAGTCGGGTGGCATCTGAAATGGCAGAAAACAGTTTTATGTCGTCCAGGAGTGCTGAAGCAGACCGCGAAAGATCAAAGCAATATAGCCTGAGCCTCCTAACATGTTGTTCAAAGCTCAGAGCTTCAAATTTTGAACAGTAATGATTCCTGTGGCGCCTGTTCTGCACTCAAGAACCAAACGGTGGCGCCCAGAAGAAACTGGGCAATGGAGGGCCGATACAGGGGAGTGAAAGACGGGACCAGAATGGCAAAAGCTTAAGCGCTGACGTCGGTGATCCCGGAAGAAAACAAAAGCGACAAGACAAAGAAAGCAGATCTGGCAGGTAAGGCGGTTCGCTTGGCCGCGACGAGTTGAAGTTGCTCGAGCAGTTGTAAACGTTATTTAAAATTGCCAGCATTTACGCGCTCTGGTGCAAGCCGCCGTTTTCGCTTGGGCGGTCGTGGCTTCTGACTGAACTGGTTTCGCGAGGATGCGGCGGGTTCCTGCCGCAGCTCTTTGCCTTCGCTCGTCACGGCCACTTTCCCTCTTACAAGAGGAAAGCAGGTCTTCTGGGTGCGCTTCAATGACGTATCGCGGGAGCAGGAGAGGAGGAGTGTATTTCACGGTCAGGCAGAATCAGGGCGATGACTGGCTTAAAATGCTTATTCGACCCGTCTATGGTCACCGTTGCGTCATAACGTCAGCGCTTGCCTGCAATAACATAACAAACAGTAAACGCCTCCGTCCCTGCGTCACACTGCGATGAGAGCAAACTGATACTTCACTACATTAGACGAGCGTCGTTGTCCGGTGTGCTGACAACGTACGCGACAATGCCAAACTAATTTATTTCGCCGCGAATTAGCGGCAACGAAGCAGCGATTCCGGCATTATTTAGTTTTCGGCAACGCGCGATTCCGGTGCTTTTCTGAAAGTAATCTAAGAAACAACTAGGTACACAGAGCTCACGAGCGATGTTTTGCTTTTTCCTCGTGTATATTCAGGCATCACTAGTGATTTGGGTCTATCAGGGCCCCTAGCTGGGACCACCAATATCCGCCTCATGCCCTGCCGAAATGTCCCAAATGCACGGCAATCCTTCGTCATCGCGATTATTATGTTGACTCTAAGGCCGGTACTGAAGCTTAACCTTTTACGGCGCATTTCTGACTAACTTGCTGCATCGACGTTTCTCTCCCTCTCCTACTTCGAGCCGCTGGAATGAAAACAACTCCGTGGCATCGCGCGATCGATACACTGAACAGGAACCTATCTTAAAGGGGCCATGAAATGATTTTTCAACTTGTTTTTCCTGAGCTTTAATCCTGAACTTAAAAGTGAATTGAGAAATATGTCGTCGTGATATGTTTGGGGACTGGTGCGATGACTCCAATCAACCACCGTGCTTTGTAACCACACCATAAAAGTTGTCATTCACTAGTGATGATAAGTTCCGTCAGGGACTCATTGGACAAGAACGCCAATCCAAAAATTCGTCGATAGATTGATTTTGACGAGCGCGTATATCTGAGTAACCACTATTCACTATGGAAGTGGATCTGCGGCAGCAAGCGGTTGCGAACCGCGAAGTTAGTAAAGATCCAGTAATTGCACGCGCACTCGATGACATCATGAGTGCGTGCTATTGTACTGATCTTTATACAACCGCGTTCGCAACCGCTTTGCGAACGCGGATCCGCTTCCAGTGCGAATGAGCGTTAAGGCAGTTCCAAAGTGCATCAGGCCGGCTTGCTTGTCGAAACAGCGTCTCAGCTAGACCGGCAGAAAGAGCACTGCTAAAGCCAGCGCACGAGCTGAGCGGGACTCAAAACCGCGTCCCGGCGACGCTCGCGCGCTTCAGCCTGCAGTGCTTTTTCACCCAGTCTTAGCTCAGACGCTCTTCTAGCAAGCCGGCCCTGGTGTCAGCTGGCGTGTTTTGTGTATCGCGGACGCATCGCAGTGAAAAGGCGGAGAGCTGAAGGAAACGCAGGTATGAAATAGTCCGCTATTTTTTCAAATGTTTTACCGAAAAGCTGGCTTTTGACTTTGTGCCTCTTATTTGGCCCAATAAACGATATATTGATTAGTAAAGCCTGAATCTAAGATCATTTATCCCAGCCCGAAATTAATTTCATGGGCATTTAGCAGAAATGCTTTAACGGCACTTCTTAATCCGCCAGGTTGTCCGCCCGTCCGTCTGTGTATTTCAGCAAATTTATTGAAAACCTTGAAGTGATGCATTAAGGTTATGACGTCAATTGACGTCACATAACTTGACGCCTAGTCTTGTACGTTACTGAAAACAAATGTAACTGATTAGAATTACAATTACTTTGCGAAAAAAGAGATAGCTCGGTGACAGCACTCAACTACTGCTACGCGAGGTAATTAAAGAAACCAAAAAGTATTTGTTACTTTTTACGCTGCTTTCATTTAATTTTTATTACCCAACCAAAATGCTGGCACACGCGTTCAAAGTAAATACATTCTTTCCTGCTATTCACGCCTATCAATGCTGATAGAATCTCGTCACTTCTGTTCAATAATAGAGATTGACACAGAGAGAGAGACAGAGAAAGAAAGATGAATAAATAAACGGCCACACGCTGTTCATTTATCCTTCACGTACTCGTCACTCGATGGGCAAGTTCTCTGTGAGACAAATCTAGAGTTTCAGGAATGCACCACAGTACTGATTGTTTTTGTGGTTTATTATAAATATGTAAGTTAAGGTGATCAGTGCTTAGATTTTCTCATAGAGCGCTGCGAGATTTGTATTAAAATCCAGAAATTTCACCACTTGGAGGCAATTTGGAAATTAATTTACTTAGATGATAAAGCGGCTAAGCCAATGGTAGTACGTGCACTAGAGGTGTCACCTACTTCTATTATTAAGACATGACGGAAAGCCCAACGTTTTGGTACTCCATTTAATAATGAAACAATTTCCATGGTAGTTTACGATAGGATTTTGTAATCGGGTTCGACGCGATATCGCTACCCAGAACTAATACTCTAGCTAGAGCATCTGTTGTTGTTGCGTTCTCACGAGCTTGCACGGACGGCGCACTCGCGGCAAGATGGTTTGCTTAACACCGCCGAGATCAGTTTGGCCGTTTTGTCGGAGAATGTTCTTTGTGATCATTCTTTCTGGTGCACCACCCAAAAACTAGGACCAATTAGAGGCGACGCATGTAGAACTCGTGGCCACCCACACAGTTGCGTTCGAGAGCGTTTGAGTGCGTTTGACTCGCCTTGCGTCGAGAAACAAAAGCGAGTCACCGGCACATCGTGCTTCGAATGTGGCAGAATCCAACTCAAGGAGTAGCTTGGCACGCGGCATAAAAATTACACCATCTTCCCGAGGGGAGCCGTGGGGTGATGCGGAGCATCGTGTTGGTTCCGAGGAAAGAGTCAGTTGCGTGCTGACGTCGAGAGATGGCGCCACCGACTGCCCTAGTGATACCCTACGCGAGCCTTCGTCGCGGCTCGCGGCAGAGAAACTTGAAACACTCGCCGCTCGCCGTTTATTTTTTTTTCACACTTGAAGGAGAGGAGACTAGAGGAGAGAGTTGCGCGTGCGCGCGCGGTGTGAGTAGAAGCGAACGCACGCGCAGTGCACGCAGCTGGTAGAGAGAGAGAGCGGAGAGAGTAACGCGCAGCTGTTGGAAGAGGGAAGGGGAGAGTTGCAGCGTGCGTAGTGTGAGTGCGGACTACAAGGCCGCGGGGCAGACCCGAGCAGAGATGCTCCGCATCTAAAACAGAGATGTCCAGGTTCCTCGCAGTCACAACGCAGTCAAATGCACTCAAACATTCTCAAACGCAAACGGGCGTAGGAGGCTTGAGTGACGCCATGGCAAGTTGCTGCGACTCGCCGCCGCCAGACGTGCTTTCACTTCTAATTTTAGAGAAACCTCGGCCGATGCTACGACCTAACCGTTCTAGTTCCTTTCAGCTAACAGCCTCACATCTCCCCCAAGTGGCGTCCACTCTGTGTGCCCCAAGTCTCTGTAGCTTGGCCCTCTTCTTTCTTATCGATATTAATGACCTTCTTCTTGTGTTTCGTCCCATATTAATTTGTTTGCAGATGACTGTGTATCATTCCGGGAAATTTTATGTGATAACGATATAACCAGTCTTCAATCTGATCTTGGCGCCATCTCTGTATGGCAGAAACATGGTGCATGGAACTAAACATTAACAAATGTAAACTTATGCTGTGTCTCTCGAAAAAATATTAACTCACCTGTTTACTCTCTTAATAATGTTCTCTAGACGCCGTATCTTCTTATAAATACCTTGGTGTTCACATTTCATCTAACCTAACCTGGAGCGTTCACACCTCTTACGTTATTAATAATCGCCAACCGCACGTTGGGTAATCTTCGACGTAACTTTGCAAAGCACCTTCATCCCTAAAACTACTACTATACAAGGTCGTAATTCGCTCTAAACTCGAATATTCCGTTTCAGTTTGGGATCCAAGCTACGAAAATTTGATACATTCACTTGAAATGGTTCAAAATAATTCTGTTCGTTTCATATTGTCTAGCTATATTGGAACTGCAAGCATTAGTACAATGAAATCTAACCTTTGATCTGCAATCCCTAACATCCCTCCGCAAAACCTCGTCTTTGTCTCTTTCACAAACCGTTTCTTCATCCCTCCTTGCGCGCCCAACACATATTTTACCCCCCAATACATCTCATCTAGATTAGACCATGTTCATAAAGTCGGATTCCATCGTGTAGAACTAATGCTTTTTTCAGTCATTCTTTCCTCGCACATCAGTGGAGTGGAATGGCCTTCCCGCCCCGACAGCAACAATCAAAGATCCCCAGCAGTTCAAGAACGCCATAGCTAACATTTTATAACTAAGAGTCAATTTACTGTACTAATAACCACTGCTTTTTTAACTTTATACTTATACATTGTACCCACTCCCTCTCTAATGCCTTTGGCCCTGAGGGTATATGAAATAAATAAATACAATAAATAAATAAATATGCAGCCTATCTTGGTGTGAGGAGTGGCACGTAACATCGCGCTCCGCGAGTCCCTAGGTCGCACCGAAGAGTCGCACGCCATCAGGAAAGCCCCTCAATGTGGTTGTTTGCCTTGCAAGTAGCACCAAATCATCAAGAACGCCAATGCACAAGCCCCGTGCCTGGTGCGGCACTTGAAGCAAATGGAGCCGCAGCGCAAAAACAAGTGTTTATGGAGCGGCCGCTCAAATGAAAGTGTGGTGCCGCTTCTCGCCCGTCGTCCCGTGGTACGCTTTTCTCGCATTCGCCACCAGTGGATGTCGGCACTTGTAAGAAACGCCAAAACGTGAATTTTATCCAGGGACTTAAGCTCACAGCGCTGGCCTGGCTTCCTCGCCTCTATCGACCGCTTCACATCTCGGTCATCTCCTAAACCATCTCGCTGTTTGTAAAGAAACCAATCGCTGTGCCGTATTTTAACGTTGACAGTTGCAGACCGTATTACACTTTAATTTTCTATCTGTGTAGAATTGTCTATGTTTTCACATTCGGTACGTGCGTGAACCAAGGCGGGCGTTGATGATGATTTCGTGACAACCGTGTATGTGGTCATCCAACTCAGCTTTTGACCTCGACTGCGTCGCGTATAGCTCCAAAGACAAGAAGACGCTAGTCTGGCCAAATGAGCGCTATACATTGCTTGCGCGTAACGTCCTCTCGCACCATGCCGGTGGTGTGCATTCCTACTTCTTGCAACAACAAAAAATTAAAAAAATGAAAGGCGTTTACAACACCCTGTAACGCCGAATTAGAGCGCAGCTCTTGAGGGGATGGATGAGTAGGGTACTGAGGGTATACCCTCCTCCCTCCTCTCACTTCCTCATCCTCCTTGCTACTCCTCCTCCCTCCTCTCCCTCCTCCTCCCCTCCCTCCCTCCTCCCTCCTCCCCTCCTCCTCCTCCCCGCGCGTTGCATCATGGGAAATGTCCCATAAGGCACCGCGCGGTTACGCACCGACGGCGACGGCGATGCCGCTCAAGCCGGAAACGGGCGCCTAATGGTACGTTTACACTTGCGGATCCGCTGGCGAATCCGCCCAGCTTTTGCCGCTGGAGCGAAACGCTGGGCGGAAAACGCGGCGGCGAGCCGTTTAGGTCGGACTACAGTCGACCTATTTCTGCCGCCGAACTACAGTGAACTAGAATATAGGGGTAGTGGAAAAATCGTCGGCGGCGCTCCATTGGCCGTGTGAAGCCAGAAGTGTAGACTACCGCGAGTGGCGCTGTTGTCGAAATCCGGAGGACATGACTACTGTAACACGGGATATGGCGTCGCGTACGTTCTCAGATGGTTTCTGTGGTGTCTATGGTCGTTTTCGCAATTTGTTTTCGTGAATGTCAAGTGCTTAGCGTTATGATTACATAGGTTCGAGTCTTGTCGCTAAGCAATGAAAACGAAGAGAAGAAGACAGATGCGAACCGCTACGCGCCAGCATGCAAGACGGGTTACCCCGGTTTTCACTACATTGCCCAAGTAAGCTTTAAACATTAATTCATAGACGTTGAAATACCCATAAATTATACACAGGCCACACTAATGAACCGCTAAGATCAAAAACAGCTACGTTTGGCGCGAACTTCGCTGGCAGGAGTGCTCCGGAATCGAACACCAGCGCTACCTGGTAGGTTCTACACGAAACGCCTCACCTGGAAGCCGGCTATTTTTCCACTACTCCTATTCTAGCTCACTGTAGCCGAACGAGGCGTTTCGCTCGACCGGAAGTGACATTTTTGCGCAGCGCGACGCTGCCTACGTCATGAGTATGCGTTCTGTTGCGTTAATTGAACGTCAAAGACTTACGGTAAGAAACAGAATGGATTTACTATTTACATGACGAAGTTAATCTGCTGGTGTCGGTGATCGCAGTCGTTCCGTACGTCTCTTCTTCGATCTGCCCCGAGCCAAACCGTTGCTTCGTCTTCCTCGTTTTCGTCAACCGCATATTTACACGAGCACTGTACGGCTGTTTCGCGTGAGTAGGAGGTGCCAAAATTACAATTCACAACACGTTCTTCCGGGAGCAGCAACGCCCGGAGAGACAGCCGAGGTGGGAACTCTCGCGCCTTCTCGTCATATTTGACCGGATGTTACGAGAACAGCTGCCGCAGCCGCCGCCGCCGCCGCTCGAAGGAAATAGATGTAAACGCAACCCGCTCGTCGCCGCCGCCGCCGGGAGCGGATCCGCCCCGCGGCAGCGGATTTCTTCTCAGGTGTAAACGTACCATAAGGAGCTGCGCTTTTTTTGAAAAAATGCGATAATGCTGAGTTTACGCTGCAGATACTTGCTCAGCAGCAAGGCCACCACAACGGCAGCTGGTGAGACGTCAGTGTAGGCCCTGAAATTCCTGTGCCTCGTGCCTTCGGCTTCGCTTGCACTTGTGGTGAAATAGAGCCTTGAGTACACAGACGCTTTAGACACACGCCGAATTACAGCCGCCATTGCTGACTTTCTGTTGTCTTACCGAGATACTCCAGCCACCGAAAATGGCGTTGACGAGCCTTTACAAAGCTCGCCAATGTCAACGCCAAGACACTGTAGAGTCTAACATGGCAATAGCCTCACCTGCTGTGGTAAGGGATGAAGTGAACGAATAGGAATAACATGAAACAAAACAGGAAGGTTCATTATTGCGGCGACCATGCACAGTTCACGAGAGATGCAAAAGTACGCGTAATCAGACAACACAAAAATGGGCAACTGGATGGCCGAGATGTATCACGCAGACGCTACAAGCTATCAGAGCCAAACCAAGACTGGGGGAATGTGATTGTCCGGGTTGGCCTTGCGATTCCCGGAGCTCTTGGTCGCGTTGTTTTGTTGTGATTTTTTTTTACTCTGTATTGTTATTTTGTTTTGATTGATGCTGATGCTGAATGTAACCCCCCCCCTCCCATGTAATGTCCTTTACTGGGCCTTTGAGGTGTCATAAATAAATAAATGAAATAAATAGGCTGAATTTACATAAATGCGACCGTAGCGAATAGAATAGAGCTTTCACTTTTTGGTTAGAAGCAGATGGGTAGAAGAGGAAGAAGTAGGAAGACATGATGTGTGCAATTGGTCCTTCCTCGATTCGATGCGTTTCGGTCCCATGCTTGTAAGTGTAGCCACAGTTAGTCTAGAGCAGCTGTCGTCTTCGGCCGCGGTCATGTGCTCCTTAAAGTGAAAGTTAAGGCTGCTCACGGATTTGCAACGGTTGCATTCACGTGCATCCGAAACTACCGTAACGACGAAAACACCCCAACAACCGTGACTCATGAACCGCTTCGCGAAGCTATTCATTGCGTCGCTGCCATGCTGCATAAAGCGAACACTTGCCCCGCTGACTTTGTCGTTACGGTCGTTTCGGCTGCGTGCAAACGCAACCAACGCAGATGTGTAACCAGCGTTAGGGCGCGCGGCGGCGCTAACAAAGCATTGCGCGTTGCCATGGCAGCAATACAGCCCACATAATTTTTGTCAAAATCATCCTCTAGACGGCAATAAAATCTCGCAGTTCTCTGGCTACGCCGTTGGTCCCAGCCGATCCCGGCCGCTTCAGGTGAAAATCCAACGGCCCGTGCCGCGCTCCGTTTGCTTGACACCACGTTCTGTGGCTATGAGTCCAATGTCTCATATAATAAGATGCTAAAGCCAAAGCCTTTGGCTTCCGTTCACTCGCACACCTTGAGCATGGCTGAAGTATGTACATATCCGATCTGAACTTTTCTCATGTTGTATAGAAAGCAAGCTGGCTAAGAGCCTAAGTTACTCTGCCCGGATAGCTCACTGCCTTTGCTCGCTGTTTCGGTTTTAAAAGTGAAAGGGAGACGGGCGGCGTTGAGGCGTTGTCAGCGGTACCACTACGTTATACATGCATCGTTCCATCCTCTCAGAGAAGCCTGTGAACATATCCGTCTCCGTCAACGGCACGTCATCCCAATCGAATAGCGCCAACTCCCCCAATCGGGCTCGAGTCCGACGCTGAGCGTCTTTCGACAGGCTGAGTGGACACGACTTCAGCCGAACGTTTTCGCTGCGCTTTTTGTCCAATTTGTGACCGCTTTCGTTCTCATTGGGATGAAATCAAAATTCTAATGTGACATGATTTTTAATATTTTACGAGCATTCATTCAGACTCATTCCTTAGAAGGCAAGAAAAGTTCTCGCCCACGCCCGGTGTCAAGCTTCGGCGCGTGCCGTGCACCATTGGCTTGGTACAATAGCAGGGTGTTTTCAGATAAGATTGACCAAAAGCTGTACAGGTCGACATTTTTAAATCAACTGATGTTTTTATATCCCATTGTCTAGTGTCTGGTATAAACAAATGTACACTTAGTTTTGACCAGAAAAAAACATTTGGGGACAGGAAAAAGCGTACGGCATGAAGGGGTGGACAGTTGCATTAACACGCACTGAAGGAGGAGGCACGTTTGAAAGTGAATAACTAAAAGGGTAAACTTAGGAGAATTATAATACTTTTTAAACGCAAACTATGGGTACAGCTTGCTTATTTATTATGTAGTTATAATGTAGATTTATTTATACTTCTTTTTCTAAAAATTCCCAAACATGCCTGCTTGAACGACAAATGGCAAACTTTGGAGGCCTGTATCTTATGAAATAATTTAATCACCATTATTTACTTTTAACATAGTATTCTACTTATATATGGCTATTATTTATATATATATATTAGGTTTCTGAGTAATACGACAGCCATGATATATTTAGGCAAACATAGGGGCAAAATAAAACAACAAAACATTCCGACGCAAAAAAAAACACCACCTTCAATTTCTTTTTTTTTAATTTGGGCACCCGGTTATCACTTTTTTTGGCATTCATTTCTACTAAAAACATGATGCAATACTTTATCGAGAAAGAAGACGTAACTCCCCAAAGTAGGGTCCTTTTTCAAAGCCTACACGTAGCAGTGACTCTGAGTTCCAGTTTCAGGAAAATCCAACACAGATCTTTCATATATTTTTATTCATATGAGGTCACTGACAACTAGAGCAATCGGTCACATAGTAAAGGTGAGAAGAAACTATATACAGCATTTTACATACAGCGTAAAAAGAGGTATCATATTAGAGAGTAGTGATTCGAGAAAATATGATGCAGTGTGGAGCTTTACTTCCCTGTGCATTTTATATTTAGAATGAAAGAGATAGCTTTACTTCCACATGTCAAAACACACCAAAAATAAAGATAGAATACTAAGATTGTTTAGGTTAGCAATGTATTTCCGGGGACAAACCATTTCAGGTGAGGGCTGCCATCGGGCCGGACTCTAAGAGCTTCGATACTCTCGGTGTACGAATGGAGCGTGGCAAGCCGAGATATTTTATCCTGCGCGAGGATAACGTTTCATGATTCTCATGTGGTGATAAGATAAAGATTACTAGCTATCACCAAGTAAAACAGTACGTTAACGTTAAATACCCCGCGAAGAAAACTGTGATAAATAAGATGTCCCTGTATTCAAAATGAGCAGTCCTTGGGGAATCAAATTTGGCCCTTTACGCTAAAACTTTCCTCGATGTACCCATTAAATAACGCTTCTGTTAACCGATTCGACTGTTCGTGCTACATATAAGTCACTGGTTCCTTCTGTTGAGGACTTGCAGAGCCGCCACGCGTACCAAGACTGAATGCCAGGAAAGGCGCGCAACGTCAGCGACTCTTGTTTTTTGTTGACGATACCGAGCAATCTCATTTCCGTCCAGACACACAAGATGCACCCGGTTTCTTGGATAGAACGCTCACCATTGTCCTGGCCGTCTGGATAGCGTTTATTGAACCTTCGCTCAGGTTGTTCAGCGTGGCCTGGTGCTTCACGAGTCCGCCAACTCCGTCGCATGCATTTTCCCCATGTCCATATGCAGAAAATAACCACTGTGCTTGTGGGCAATCGTTTTGTGCAAACTGGTGAAGCTGGTAGCGATTCTTAAAATGACTGACGGCCCCGTCACTTATGTCCATCACGCGCGAGTATACGGCAACGTTGTCTTCAACCCACTCTTTCACTTTTTCTAGAGCCAAGCACGTGTGAGCCGCGTCTTCACACAGGTCCTCGCTGATGATAGTAAAGCTGTTTGTAGATTTTCTTGTCGTCACTACACATGTAAATATCGTAACCTTTTTTTTTCAGTGGTATGCTTGAACATTGTCAGGAAGCACGATGGTCCAGTTTTCAGCAAAGTCAAAATGAAAGACAATGCTCCCCGCGTTGCTTGCGCTGTGTTTCATCGTAGATCGCGTTATCTTGCGTTTGTCGGATATGGTTGCGAAATATCCAACTTTCAACCGTTAAGGCCCGTTCACACTCTTGCGACCTCTTAAAAAGCCTTGAAACCTCTTACAACAAGAGGACACACTGGCGCCATCTATTGGGTAGCAGTATAAACTTGGCGGTCCAGCGTATTTTCTATTTCTCTCACGCATTATCCTTTCTTTCTTGGCTTGAAAAACTTTTGACAACGTTATAAACGAGCCTTTCCCATAGTTATTACGCACATTTGACCTCGGAAATCTCGTAAAACCTTCTGCTCTTGTGAATAGCAGTTCCAGGTTCACCGCATAGACGGCGCCAGAGTGCCAGTGTGTTCCCTCGTCCGTTAAGAGATTTCAACAGGTCTCTGTCTCTCTCGGTAGTACTTGATTGCAAGAGTGTGAACGGGCCTTTACTTGAGTGACTTTTAGACAGTTTCAAAATCCAATGTTTTTTTGTTTTGTTTTTCACAAGGTCACCGGACACCCATGTTGTAAGCACAACCCCTTCAACCTCTGATAGAAGGTTCCTCGAGTGTTTCGAGTTCCTCGAGTGTTCTGGGGTATAAGCTCCTCGACTGTGATCACTCGCCCTTTTGGGCAGTGATCACAGACTCTAAAGGCACAAATTTGTTAGTGGGTCGCACGGGAATGCTTGGTTCATTTCACCAGTGTTGAATGTTGAGCCTGTTACGTTCTCAGAGCGGCAATACAAAAGTAATAATTGGCGCAGTACACACAAACGTACACTTCCTGGTGTGGAATGCATTTGACCATTCTAGGGCGCAAGAATAAGATTTCGTTAGCCCAACTCCAAATCAGGATGCTTGTATTTGTATACACGAAAGGCCTCTCAGATTGAGCGTATCAGGAAGCGATTTTGCACGAACGTTTTCTCCCGTCGAGTATGCCGGATATCCCATCCTTCTGGTAGGGACCTTGGCGTGAGCATTGTAGCTCTTTTTTTCGTGAAGTTCTCTAGGGCAGCAGACACATTCTCAGGGCTCACCTTGCACCTCGTGTGAAGATCCGCCTCGTCACCACACGCCATGATTTACTTGCCTAGAGCGCACTGTCGCCACGTTAACCTTTCCTAGGTTAACATGGCGACAGTGTTTACGCTCCTATTGTATTTAGGCGTGGCTCAAGTATTTGGGGTTCTTCTGTCTGTCGGTGTGCCTCTTTGTGCCTGATATTATCGCCCGTGACGCCAGCGAGTCGGATGGCGACAGGCACGACCGCTCAGTAAACAGTCACCGGCAGCCATATTTTTGCTCGTGGAAAAGCGAACCCCTCGTCCTTGACAAGGCGAGCGGGGAAATGCGAAAAAGCGATCGTACCGAGCCGGTTTTGCGGTTAGAATCCAGCGACGGGTGTCGTCTGCTACTTCCGTCAACTATCGCGCCATAATCGTGAGCTTTATGCGGAAATGATTGCAGCTAGCCATCGGAACACTATCACGCAGAGAAAGGGAATGAT
Organism: Ixodes ricinus; assembly: GCA_037355805.1. Classification (NCBI taxonomy): domain Eukaryota; kingdom Metazoa; phylum Arthropoda; class Arachnida; order Ixodida; family Ixodidae; genus Ixodes; species Ixodes ricinus. The sequence continues at coordinate 23,842 of JAZHYW010018864.1, read as the reverse complement.
TGACTATGTTTTTACTCTCGATATAAGTCAGGGATCGATATAAGAGAGAAAAGATGGAGATAGAGGAGAAGAGAGAGGAGCATACAAGTGAATCGTAGAAAGCATAAAGTAAACAAAGTTCCCAGCGGCCGATGGTTGCAGGATCTTTTTCTCGGATCTGCTAGTTCGTAATATAATAGCTCTTTGTGCACAATAGTTTCCCCTCACTTTTACCGTGTGAACGATTGCTATAATTATCAGTCGGCCTCATTCTGAATAAAAATATATAAAAGATGTGTGTAAAAGCAGTTTTATGAAACTGGAAACTCGTGAGTCACTTCTCCTATGGGGCACTGCTACTTTGGGACCCTACTTTGAGAAGTCGTGTCTTCTTCACCTCAATCAAATAATTCAACGTGTTTTAATAGGAATAAATGCCGCAATAGAATATGACTGGGTACCACGTATTTAAAAAAAAATCGAAGGTGGTGGTGGTGTTTTTTTTTATTCGCATCGAAACTTTTTTGTCGTTTGATTTTTCCCCCATATTTAAGCCAAAATATATCCTAACTACTGTATCACTCAGATACCTTATATATATATGTATATATATATATATATATATATATATATATATATATATATATATATGTATATATATATATATATATAGCGTATGTATGAAAAGTAAGTATGCATGTACATAGAATAGGTAATTGAAAGGCTTGTCAGTGACTAAATTATTTCATGAGATACAGACCTCCAAATTTCGCCACTTGTCGTTCGAGCAGGCTTCTACTTGGCAAATTTTTAGAAAACGAAATATAAGAGAAATAAAGCAGGAGGACTATGTAATACAAGCAACGGTGTGGAAGCAGGTGGAGTTCATCTCGCATCATGGAGTGTCATGCTACGACTGTGACTTTAGAAGTCGAAACCATGCGGTGATAAACCTGGACGTCCCATCAAAAGAGTGGATTTTCCGCCAAAAAAGTGCAGTTGGGGAGGACTTAACGGAGGGGGGAAATGCGGTCTACGGCCAACTCCCTAATCGTGTCTTCGCGTACCGGAGTGACTGAGGCGCGGCGAGTTGAATACATGTTGCCATCGTGGTTGTCGTTGGTGGATGTGAACTCACGACTGCCACGAATGCTTGGTGATCGGTAAAGTTGGCAAGGCGAGACGCTAGTATGCTCGGTAGGGTAAGTGGACAAACTTGACTCCGCATCTGGACACAACGCGGGTGGTCAGTGTGGGTGCGACGCTCGTCCAGAGCATACTTGTACGGTACCTCATTACCTATAATGAAATTACTTGTAATCAGGTTACCTTTTAGAGCGCAGCTCTTAGGCGCACGTTTTCGGGTTGAGCGGCATGGCGTCGCCGTCGCCATCGTAGGCGTAACCGCGCGTTGCAACAATATGGGACGTTCCCCGCCAAAACTAGCGGGGAAGTATTCCCACTAGGAGGAGCTGTTCCGCTAAATTTAGCGGGAAATTGACGTCGTGCACCTCAGCACCTATCCCGTTTCCCAGCTTAAATTTAGTGGGGACAATTACACCAACGACTTCTGTCACGTCACCCATGAATAAACTCAGCGGCAGTTGATGGACATGGAGGAAAGGAGGAGGAGGAGCGGGACGACGAGGGGAAGACGAGGAGCAGAGGGGAAGAGGGCAGGGTACAAGGCGAAGGGGCAAACCCTCCCCTCCCCTCCTCAAGAGGATGCGCTCTAGTTTCGCATTGCAAAGCTTTGTGGATCGCCTTCCATTTTTTAGTAGTGTACTTCTAGTTGTTCAAATACATTCTTTAGGAAGTAATCGCTAAAAGTACTTTGACTACATCGTGGAAGTACTAAAATTGCTTGCACCTTTCTCTCCTTTCTAAAGGCGACTTTTATAACGGAGTTTCCTACCTAGGAATCTCCAAAACCACGCCTCCGACACAGGACGATGGTCTACCGACATTAGTGGATCAAGAAGATAAGAAGTTTCTATTTGGATCATTCTAATTCAATTAAAAATAGCACGTAAGGAAACCATTGTTAAACTAGAAAAAAGCGCGTCCTTCATAAACTCTGCAGTAATCTGGAAAGTTACGGTTGCTCTTTCAAGTCACGGCCAATTACTTTGCTCCTCAAGTAATCGGAGTGATCTTATTGAAGGCTTTTAAATAAGTGCAATTTTAATTGTACTCGATTCCGTTCTTTGAGCATCGCGTACAAGACTCGATGATCGCGGCCACGGAACCCCAGCCTTTCCCTCCACGCTCGCCCCTGTGACGAAGTGTGGCCCTTGGCGCTTGGCGACGTCATTAGACAGAATCTGCAGCAGGGACGACGCAAGCGGAGGTGTTGGTTTTCCCGATGTTGATGAGCGTGTGAAGGGAGCGGGCAATGCTGATGTTTACGCGATGAGCTGGAGAGGAGGTCCGCATGCGGAGAAGCGAGGCGACAAGTTTTGGCAGAACATAATTTCCGCTTCGTGTCGGGCTGAAGAAGCAGAGATGTTACTGCAAAATTGAACGCGGTGGAGGTTTCTAAAACCTCTGAGCATTACGCGAGGCCACTGGATACCGCCAAAGTGTGATTTCGCATACGCGAAAAAGTAAATGTTTGAAAACACCAGCCCTGAAGTTATCGATAGCACCAAGCATCGGCTGCAAAGACGCTTCCTGTTCTTTATCCAGTGGTAAAAAGCTCTTGCATCGCTTCGCTGAGAAGCACAATACGGCAATCTCCTTTAGTGCCTCAATTGAAAGGTGTGTTCATCGGGGCAGTCGACATCTTCACGAAGAAACCAGGCAAAACATTCAAAGATGTTATGTTGAATTCACAGCGCACAATTAGCTAGGATGCGATAGAGAAGGGAGACAGGATAGAGCGCAGCGCTCTATCCTGTCTCCCTTGTCTCATCCCTTCCTTGTCGCTTTGCGCGAATTCAACATAATGATCAACCAACTAGCCCACCAGATGATCGTGAGCGCATCAAAAGATACTCTTTGTAAGCCAGCTGTTACTCTGCAATGCTCAAAGTCAATGCAGTGTTATTGCCGGCACTCGGTAAGCTGGGTCAAGTAAATATTTTACCTTCTTATGTCTTACTCAAGGACAGCAACGTTGGAAGCAACGCCACGAAAGGGACGGATTACTTTTTGGGGTAACGCTCAATTGTCTCCATGGAAGAGTTATGGTAACGTTAGTTATTTTCATAATTTAGATGGAGTTCCTAGCTCATTTTTAGTAAAATGTACATGTCGGGCTGAACGAATCACTGACCCCGCCGATTGCTCTCCCGCCTTTTATACCCGCCTTTTTGAAAGCCCGCCTGATAGCCACGACGATCAACAGTTCTCAAGAATGCTGCTTTTACGCCACTCATGTCGTTACCTTTCAACATTGGTTTCTGCATGTTTCAAATGATGAATCTCTGATACGGCCGGTGAAAGGCTAAGAAATGAGTGGACCAAATGCCCGCCTCCACCAAGCATCTTTGCTGCTGCTGTTTCACCGGGCTTCGGCATGCGCACGCGACCAGCAGCGCTTACCAAAGGCAACAAAGCTCGACATAGAGGCAAGCGATTGCGCACTGAACTCGTGCATGTCACCAACTATAGTAAAAAAAAAAAAACATTGACGCGGTAATTAGGGGTTTTTAGCAGAACCGTTACCGTGTTCCGCGTACCTCGCCACTGGAGCCTTTGAAGCATGCTTTTGAAGAGGTTAGCACAGGTTAAGGGGTGCTCCGGCGATTTTTTCCTGGTCGTTGATTTGCTTCAACAATTGGCTCAACGCACCGATATGACAGGGCTCTACAAGCTCCCCAAGTATAGTGTGAAAAGAAAAAAAAAATTCGCGAAGTTAATTGAATTTTCGAATTTCGCTTTCATCGTGTTTCTCAAAGTGGGAGTCCCCACTGGCAGCATTGAAGCGTGACGACATATGTGGTATAAAGGGGGCAGTAAGCCATGTTCTCAACTCATTACAAGACGTTTTGATGGTTGGAAGAACAATGTTTGGTAACTCATTCTACTGAGAAGCCATCGCAAAAAACACTTGACATACTCTGGTTAAGACTGTCATGGCACGACCTGAAAGTCTGAACCATGTGTGACATCACACCACTGAAGAGCGCGTGAGAAATTTGAATGCTGGTTTTGGCATCAACCCATCGACAGTTTTCTCAATTGCTATTTTGTATTTGGAGAAAATAAACAGCATACCGTGACGACTGAAGCCCAGGTAGTCAGAAAATGCAATGGCGATCCCGTATAGTCTTATATTCAAAGCCATATTCAAGGCACGTGAATATATGATTATATACAGTTTATATACAGACTTATTCTATGTATATATTAGACTAGATATGGTATATACAGACATATTTATGTATATACGGACTTATCTATGTATGGCACAGACCTTTATCTTATGTATATAATAGTCTGATGTGCGTAGCAGGTTGTATACATTCAAGTGTATATACAGCTTTATCTGGTGGCCGGTTTTCAATGTCACTTGTCACAGTTTAAAAGTTAAAATTTCATTGTTAGCAAAATGTGAATGACTCATTGTTCGCAAGCTAACATTAGCACAACAATCTCAACCTCAGCTTTGGCAAGCTTAAGTTTCAGGATTGCTTGTGCTAATTGAGATTTCAATGGTGAACTTATTTTGAAGTGTTAATATTACGTTGAATAGACAATTTTGCTAAATCTTCAAGCACCAGCCTGCAATTTCGAGTAATCATGGGGACGGTGTTTTCTTCACGTGCCTAGTGATCGAACAGATCAATTCTTTGGTTACACAGTTTTGAATGTAACTTGGGAGTCACCCGAACAAGTGTCGCATTGAACCCAACTACCTGTCATATCACTCTCATTGATGCCGTCACTGTTACACGCACTTGTTCAACCTTCAACCCGATGAGTTGAAGACATACTTTACATTATTATCATTCTCGTACAACCGTTACCTGCGATATTAAGTTAGAAATGCTAAAATGCCAGAAACAGCTCCGGCTCATCCGGAGTTCAACTCGCCTTTGGTTGTTGTGATTTGGTTTGGCGTAATTCAAGCAGGAAATTGTAACAATCACGAGAATGATAATTCGAAGAGATTTCGCGCCTCCAGCCTGGTTGAAGGTCGTATTGAATGCATACAGCATCACAAACGTTTTCGCCATTGACGAGAAATTTTAAAAGTGATATGACAGGTCCTTGAGCCCTTTGGGACGCTTGTTCAGGGTGACTACGAATACATCAAAACCGTAACCATGGAATTGGTCAAAACTAGTGATCACTAGGGAGTCTGTTCCATACTCCTCGAGGCAAGTAGAGGTACCGGGAGAATTGTTCGTAAAAAAAAGATATAAAAGGATTTCAGGTTTAAAACCTTTGATATGCGTGTCAGGATTCGAATTTTCCTTACTTAGCCAGATTCGGGATTTCATATCTGGCCCGGGATATCAGGGTTATATCTGGTATTATGATACATATTCGGCAGATATGCTACACGTTATATAAAATACTTTGATATGTAATGGCATTCGAAACCTTCTGTGATTCGACAGATATATTTTTTTGTGGCGTATAGCCAAAAAATTCGCTTGAGCAATTCTTTAAAGAAGTTAGAACGCAACAAAACGGTGTAGACAGTCTTATACTGCTAAGACACATTGTGTGTTCCTTCAATCCTGTTAAATACAAGCGAGAATGACGCTATAGCTTAATAAATCGATGGCGTGCGAGACCCTGTATCCACCAATTGAAAGGCCACCGTGGCTCGTGGTTGGAGACGTCGTCACCTACCGCGTGACCCCTGAACCCTGGAACGCACTCAAAGCCCTGGTTTCGACTTCCAGTTTTCTCGTTTATCCCGCGTTTCGAGCATGGTCGGTCAGCGATGTAAGGCATCGGTGGCTTCCACGAAGTCTTTGACTTTATCGCAGCAGCTGACAGTGATTGTTATCAAAAGAGGTGTTTGACCCTGGTCATTTTTGACGGCGACCCGCTGGCGACCAGCTCCAGTGACGACGATCCACGACCAACTGCCGTGATCGCCGTCGTCCAGGGTAAATTCCCAGGCGGCTGCAGGCGGAAGGTCAGCGGGCCGGGTGCGACAGCGAGAATAGTGCTTGAGGTGAAACAGTTAGTGTGCCAGTAACGGCTATATAGAGGTATTTATTGCAATCATTACTGTTTCACACTTGTCTACGAGCGTAGCATGCATACGCACACATTGTGCGCATACGCACATTATTCTGCTTGAGCAATAATCTTTCTGGTGCCCAGGGCACAGTGCACCAATGTAGACTCCACAACTGATCGGCATGAGCAAGCGCTACCAGGCCTTGTTGTCCGTCTCTGTCCATAAGTGTAAATATGCCCATGTAGTAGCAAGGTGTCGCACAGACGAGCAGTTCCCTCTCCGCCGGAATTGTCTGAAAACAAGGGATGCATTTAAACAGAAAGCTGCTCTGGAGGGCTTTCTTCCAGCGCGCTCAAACACTTTAGAGCAGAATGATGATTCTTCCATTTCTACAACCACTGATAAATCCTTAGGCGCGATCATGTGTTACTTGCTCCCTTCGAGCGTTCTTATCGGCCGCAATTCGTACAAGAAGTCAGACTCATGGTGAAATTCTGGGTTGTCAGGTGATATCATAACTTGCAATCAAACTTCAAAGCAAACGCTTTACGGCAGTCATTAACTGTATTTTTTTGTATTTGACATGCAACAGTTAGAACTAGTCTCGTTATTAAGATAATACAAACTTCGTAAGTGCCTAAAAATACTGTATTTGATATTTAGGTACAGGCGTGAAATCGCCAGATTACGAAGAGTTTGTTATGAGTTTCCGAGCCGGCGCTCATCACGTTTCAGATGTGCCTAATAGGGATCGGTATTTGACATGTTAGAAGCAGACTTCAACTGGAATCCATCATGACGTTCTTCAATCTACTGCTGCCCAATCCTGGTTTTGTGACATGAAGCAGAGTCATGCTAAAATACAGCTTCATAAAATAAGCCAGCCACTATTGTAATCAAGTAAAGTAAGTAAAGTACATTTGGCAGCACTTCAAGCAGCTAGCAAAGTAATGTAGGATTGGTGTACTTCTGCTAAAGTAGGAAGTATTAATTGATGCTAAGTGCATTTAGCAAAATACTATAAATACAATGTACTTTCAATGTAAAGTACAAGTATTTTAACAGAATCTTTCAAGATGCCCTTCATTCTCCTATAGCAGTGATTTTCTAACTGGTATGTATCGTTAATGATAATCAGGTGCATGACCTATTTTTAAAACAGTTACTATTTGATAAAGTCATGCGCTTAAAGTAGTTTTTTAGACCTAGCCAAATTGAGAAGTCTTCTTCGAATTTGACGTTGCTTGTGCGATCGCTGCACCTAAGTGGGTTACACTAGAGAGAGCATGACGTCTGCCCTAGCTTCCGCAAGCAATTTTCTATCGAATAGTGTCTCCGCAGTAATGAGCAAATTAATTATAATTCGACACTAGATTGGGGTGCAGAAATTCGTGTTGTTCAGTCGAAGGAAAGGACAAAAGATAATGTCTCAAAACATTGGGACGTTCTCCATCTGTTGTCTTTTTCTTCGACTAGAAAGTTTAATTTATCCGCACCACAGCTTCAGGTAACCCTAGGATTAATTTTGCTCACCTAATATTTTACGCTTCTTTATGGCGTAGCGACTGACCGAGAGCAGGAGCTAAAAAGCATGGAAAGCTGCCCCAGAACAAACGTGAACGACGCGCTGTCTGCTCACGTTTCCTAGAGAGGAAAATCCCGTCTACTATTTCTTCGGAGTTGATAAAAAATTATTTTCGTGGATACAAATTTAATAAAACCAAATTTAGAGAATGTACTTAAGTTAATTGTATCTTCGAAAGTACCAGAAAATACTTTAAGTAAACTACAAGTACATACTCCAGATAGTGTAATTTGCCATGCACAAGTTTCCTAAACCTACTTAGCAGTACTTAAGTACAATGTACTTGAAGTATTCTACCGGTAACTGGTCACCAGTGGTTTTGATGTCACAATTCGCTCCTTTGTCAAACTTCTGCTTAAATCAGCAGCGTTTTTCATTACCAGCTCACATAGTCAGTAAAATAATCTTTCTTGATATCCGGCAGCCGTAATTCAACATCTGCACAATAGTAATGACGTGGAACGCGGATGGTGCGTTACTAGACCACCATTTCAGCAATGTAGGGTACATATATTTTTTCGGACCAGTGTATAGTTCATAGAACAATAATACAACTATACAAATGATGACCAACTAAAATCATTTGCACCTCATATAAAATTGAAATAATCGCAGCAACTGTTTGTACGAGACAGTTGCTGTGGCTAGATGAACAGGCATACACTTTATAAATATGCACGCTTTCTTGACATGTCATTAACTCCAACCTCAATGCGGAAGAAAATATATCTGTTCCAGCAGACTGTTTTGTCGCCGTGCCGTTTTGCCATGCTGGTATGTCGTACTGGTGTATGACGCCTGCTTGCTGGCTCGCGGCAATTTGACGCTGTGCTTGCCAATCGCATTATTTCGACCGGTTTTTGTCGCGCTTTTTGCCATGTGCCTTTTGGTTGGGCTCCTGTTCTGGGCTAAACCACAGAGGTAACGTATTTTTGTCTGAAGAGATACAAAAACTGCCACGGATAAAAACGAACCGACTACCAGATGTTGCGAGGTGATGCTTCAAAGCAAATTCTAAGCTACAAATCCCAAAATATTTCCTTGGTTTCCGAGAACAAAATATGACAAAACGGCTTTACGTTTCGTCGTAGTAAGAATTTGCCTTCGGCATACCATTTTTCAACGGCTTTTGAGACATTACAATTTTCTTCTGCGCGATGTCGTAATGAAATCGACCATCTATGGGATTGGCGTTTCAGCTCACATTCCCGAATTTATTTTGGGCAACCTGCATCCAAAGAAAACCAAGTTATTTATGATATCGAGGACTTGATCAAATATATAACATTCAAAGCAGATAAATTTGGTGGCCTGACCTACCTGCGCTGCCAACTAGTCTTTAAACGGGGAATTATTTTCTATGGAATCAAAACGTTACACTGCGACGCAAAACCATCAGGCGCAAATGAATCATGCCCAAGAGCATCTTAAGGCACATGATACGTTTTTCATACTTCTTTCTTGCGGCCAGCTCATGGGGGCTGCGTGCCGCCCCGCGTCGGTCGGGTGCCGCAGAGTGTCGCCAGATCCACTAGGCCTAAAAAAACTGACAACTGGCAAACCACCTGGGCATAGTGTAATCGGTACTGAAACATGGGTTAGTTAGAAGCTATAAAATCCGTTTTCTATTTACATTTGAACAAAATTAACTTAACGCTCTCAAAATAGGATACACGGTTGCCGTGGCGACTGACCCGATGTGTTCCAGCACCCGCGACCGGTCGCCTTCCTGCCCGGGACCCTGATGTGTGTCTGCATGGCGCCACTTCCGGCGTTTGCGCTGGACCTGGCCTGGCCGCCGTTGAGGCGCTGAGTATGACCAGGGCGGCTGCTGTGGCTTGCGAGGCCGCATGCGGCCCCTTCGCGCGTTAGGAGGCGCGGCTCGCGGCCCCTCTCCCGTACCGCACCCCCCCCCCCCCACACACACACACACACACACTCCCGCTCCCTCCCGGTCATGCGAGCACTTCCCCCAAAAAAGGAAGAATGGAAAGCGTTTTAAATCGACAGACAGGTTGAGGTTTCGTAGGACTTTCCAGCTATTGCTACGTTACGTGCAGTGCTGCACTGCTTTTGACTCCGACAGACTGAAAGTTGCAAGTTGCAGAGTTTTGTTTATTGCTCGGAAACAAAATCTCTCCCCCCCCCCCCCTCCGGCGGCTCTGGAAGCTCTTTCCTCTATGGCTTTGTTTGCAGGCTCTTCAGACCGGGTCAGCCTGGCCACCTCTGGTATAGACTAACCAACGTTACTAGATACCGTTTAGAAACTCCCTTTGAGGGGTACCCCTCATCTCTCCAGTTCGCTACCCGTCGTCTGGAGTACCATAGGTTTTTGTTTCAGTTGAGTGTTCTATAGATTACTGTAAAAACGTCACTTAGACGCCGTGCATCGAAACGTAAGTATTCCATATAATACACCGTAGTTACTATAGCAAGCCGCCCCCCCCCCCCCGAAAAAACAATGGCGCATCGAACGACGTGAGGTTTCGGGAGGAACACTGCCGTGCAGGCAGTGTCTGCGGACAACTCCGTAAGTGATGAATTTGTAACGTTTGCACCAATCAACTCCTCCCAGCGTCATGCCGCGATTGTGGCGCTTCCTGCGTATTTGCGATCCGTTGAGGGGCGAAAGTCACCACCCGTTGTGTATTGTGTTGCTTTGGGAACAAACCAGACCAAAACCTGCCTTCGCTGTCAGAACGATATTGGGACTGCACCAGAAGCGCAGGGAATATGTCACATCAGTTTTACTACGACTTGCTTCCTGCCCGGTTCTTCTGTGGACGTGGATAGACGCCATGAAACGGGAAACCAGACGCTGTCGGACTTCACCATAGTGAGAAGTACCTAGTTCATTTTCAATGAAGACTCAATGGCCGTCAGATTTATTTGTTTCATTCAAAATGAATGGTAAAACCTCAAGTTCCCCGAACCACCTGCGACCTCGTTCAGTGAGCTTCACGTTGAAACATCCGTCTCTTCGTTCAAATCATCGCTGTCTGGTTCAAACCTGTCTCTGTTCAAACCGTCGTTGCCTGCGAAGAAAATGACGCCTATAGACCACACGTTGATGCAATCACGGCGCAGGCGTTTCAAAATACTTTTTAAAATTTCAGTTTCTGGATTGGCGTATGCTTCCGTAAAATAGAACTTACAAGGGGATGTGGATCATTGTTAGTGGTGACAACACGACACTCCGAGAAGCAGTCTCGGGAACTTCAGCGGAACCGTAGGTGGCCCGATGTCGGTAGCCCTGTCAGTCTTCCAGCGATTCCTTTGATGTTGCCTTGCATATCAAGTTTTAGTCCATGGTTTGCGGTGTTCGCGGATGAGCGTCTGCAGCAGCGCATCTTCATTTGAGTCAAATGACGTTTCAGAAAGCGCCAACATGGCGTGGCCCGCACGGAAAGCGCCGTAATCCAGCAATACCTAAGAACAACAAAGACCGAAGATAAACAGATTGTCTAAGGTGCCATATAAAGAAAAGTACACCTGCACCGAAAGACAATTCAACAGCTGTTGCTTCCATGCTTCGGAACACATTCCGCCAGGCTGCCGATTTATGAACGTGCTTCGTTGGTTTTTGTAACAAACCAGGTCATATTTAAAAAGCATGTTTGAAGAGTGGCGAAGAGTATTACAGGCACCGCACGTGACGCACAGCCTGGGACAGGACACACTGACTCTGAATCACAAAACGAACCTATATTGAACTGCAGGAGCTAACTCTGTGCCGCAGCGATCACCGCCCAAATTTCTCGTGAGATAGCGAATTTAATGCTGTCTCTGGAATGTTGATTCGGGCATGCATTAACATCACCAACGCAAATGACATTTCAATAACCTCCGCTGTCATGCCTCCAAAAACTCATCAAGAAACAGGCCGGTTCGCACTGGTCTATGAACCGTTGAGACTCAATATCTGGTATGCTGGAGAGACATAATAAAGAGCAAGTACTGCTCGCCGTTGCTGGTTATTGAAGAAATACCGTAGCTATTGACAGCAACCCTGTCGGTAAGCTGAAAATTCTATTCAGTGGAATCCGTCAGAGTATGAAAACTTCAATGCAGGTTTCAAACCTCTTATGAGGCTTTGACCCAAAGATCGTTGTTATGGCGGCCCACTTTTGTAGCTCAAGGTGAACAAAGCCCCTAACTTATACCGCGTCCGTTTGCAACGGTGCGCCTTCTGCTCAATAGTTGCTCAACTCTTGGATTCTGAGCGAGGCATCCTTAAATTGGCAATTGCATTTCTGAGGGGCTTACCCCATCCCGTCGTCCCCAAGCAGCAGGTCTAACGCCCCTGCGCCGCTACCACAGTACAGTGAACGCGGCAGCAAAACACGCTGCCGCGTTCACAGGTAACCCGCCTTTACCAACTAAATATTTATTTATTTATCTTATTGTACATCAAAGGCCCACAGGGCATTATGAGGGGAGGCAATATCATGGGTGACCTATCAAATTCTGACTTATTAACCAGGCGTAAAGTGGCAATTGCGCGTCACTGAGTGTCATGGAAGTATACATTCCATTCATACATTCATGCAATTATTCGCCCTTGCATGTTGAAATACAGTCGCTAGATATGGACAAAAAGCCGAAAGATGCTTATTTTTGACGAGAACCAAAGCACTACCACTGAATAACCAGCACCCCACAAGGCTTCAGTAGATGTTCCCCAAACAAAGTGACCGCCGCAAATGTATATAAAGGCAAAATGGTAACAGTAGCTAAGTTTAGTCAAACTAGACCAATCATAATAATGACACCTTTTAGAAATGTATTTCAATTTGAGTTGTCTCATTATAATATTAAATATTGCTACCATTTCATTTATTTTTTCGCCATTTCAGCACTTACACCAGAATCTAATCCCTAGTGAACACTCTGCTTTAGGACCCAGATCCTGATAATAATTACGCAGCAGCACGGATGTGCGCCGCCAATGCGCCACATCCGAGATCGAAGGCCGTCGCTGCACATCCAGAAATGGTCTCGCCTTCTCCTGTGCGAGGACCGGGACATCCGAGGGACCTTCAGTGCCACAAGCACGTGGCAGCCGGCTCAACCAGAGAAGCCTTCCTTCGCATAAATGTAAAGACTGCCCGACCAGCCATGCTCTGCTTGAACGCTTACCATACCTGTCTTCGAAGTCCCCGCTACGGGGGCCTCTGTCTAGTGTGGAGATGTCTGTCGTTCGTCAGCATATCAAGAGAAGCCAGCAGCCGATGAGCAGAAGCGACCGTGGAGCATTTGCCCACACTAGAACTCTAGAAGAGCACGTGTTTTCAATCAGAAGAACCAAAGCAATGGAGCATTCACGTTGGCTGGTGCTAATACCTGCAAACATGAGTCGATGATGTCGTCTCTTGACCTCAAGAGACTTCGTCGATATGCTTTTTGGTGCAGGCTTCTGAGCCTTTTCGTATGGAAAACTTCGGGACCTCCAAGTTTCATGAAAATTAAAAAGTTCGGGATTTAGCGAGAGGTTATGTTGTTATTCACCTATACGAGGTGATCAATGTTTACAGAATAATAAAAAATCAAATAAGTCGCCTTAAAATGTTTTTAGCAAATCTCACCTACGAATCAACAAATATATCATAAAACGTCACAAGAGGCAAAGCCATGGGAATTGCTTCCCATTTTAATTGAAAGCTCGCGAGGTCGTAACTGTCAACAGCGCCCTTCCAGTGCAAGCTTAACATAAGGAGTTCAGGATTGGCTGCGATTAAAGGCAGATTTATACCAGTCGCTCGAAAAATAGAACGGCTCATGATGTTAGTAGCAACATCTGGTTGAAGCGCGCTTTCATAACGGGGCAATGTAGATGCTGAAAGAGCAGGGCAGCACATAACGTTACCAGGAGGGAATTGAGCGAATATGGCAGGTCATGAGTACCCACCAGAATGCCAGCGGTACCATCTGCCAGCGCATAGCGAGAGCTTTAGTATTGCGTGAGGAGCGCCCCGCCACTGGGGTGTTCGCGTTAGCTTTGCATTATTCAACACCGCGCATGTTCCATACGTACGCAACTCCGTGAGCTTTACGTAAGTACCTTCGCTACTGATTTTCACTTGCTTACGGTCCTTCATGTTCCCGTCTCTTTGTCTCTTGCACGGGACAATGCGACAGTCAGACTGGCTGGACTGAGCGGCATTACCTTTAGATGGCTTAAGGTTAGCAATACGACGCGGAACAACTGCTTGCATGTTTGCGTCTGCTGCTCAAAAGCGTTGGTTTGAAACGCATCACAGCGTTCTGATACACTTGCGTGTCGTACGCAGTTTCAACGCAAGGTTCTTCAAGCCATTAAACATTGTTTTTATGGCGGTAAGCGAGTTTTTATAGGGCAATACCGCGTGCGCTTAAGAGCGACGCAGTTTGTGACAAATAATGGCTCATGCAACAGACGGGAATGGCTAATCGCCAGTATGGACCTACGAGCGACGGTAGTGCGATCACTGACAGCTTTATCTAGACCTCGTGGCTCCTGGCTATAGACGAACTTCCAGCAACCCTGTCGAAAGCGGCAACCCGCCGAAAAAGGAGACTCCGTCGAAGGGGAATTCGTCGAATAGACCAATTGTAATAAGGCAACTGAAGGGGAGTTCTTCGAAGAGGCCTTTTCCTCGGCACTTTTCAAACGCTTACCTTTTTCATATTCAAACAAAACAATAATAGTGCTCCGCTATTTTACGCCCAAAGTACGGCCGATTTAGTTTGCAAGTACTTTAGGAATTGTGGAGTGTGCCGCCGTGTCTTTCGATACGTTTATAATCCTTCTTAAACCACGCGTTTTATGATAGATCAGACTCATTAAGTTTCCTGAAAGCGGGAATGACGACACTTTTCTGTCGTTTGTTGTGCCGCTATTGTGTGTATTGCACAACATCTGAAGAGCCGGAGGAAGTATAAGCTAAAAGGTAGAGCCCGTACATGGCACATTCTGATGCCTTGTTCCTAATAAGCAACTAGTACTGATGATTGTAAATGACCGAATAAAATACGAACAAGGAGCAGTACGGCCAAGCTGGAAAGACATATAATCTACTCGTGATGTTGCATCATGCTTGAACTCGGTTATGCTAGGAGCCGGCGAGTATCATAGAAGCGAGGTTCCATACCTGCATTTTGAAGGAACAGGAATGGAGGCGCTACGGTGTCAAAATGTAGCTGAGTTTCAAAGGTTGGTACTTGACGAAGCGCATGTAGCCGTCATGTGATTAGAGACACTAAGAAGGTACTTGTACCCAAGTACTGCCAGAGGAGAGTCAACGCTGTCAAGTCTAGATCATGAAAGAGAGCGGTCTCCAAAGCCCGGCTCCAGGTGCCAGATGCGGCCCGGTGGAGCGTTCCGGCCGGTCTGGGATGGCCGAGGTTCTGCACCGACGTCTGGACGAAGCGGCCTGTTCTTATGGCGAAGCAAAAATAAGCGCGGCAAAAGAGAGAAAGTGAAAGCCGTTTACAACTCCCTGTAACGCCGAATTAGAGCGCAGCTCTTGAGGAGGAGGAGGGAAGGGTACGGGGGGGGGCAAGTGACCTCGGGGGGGAGGGGGGTAACGTGACGTCACTGATGACGTCATCAATGATGATGACGATGACGATGCGGATGCCGATGACGTCATCAGTGACGTCACTGATGACGTCATCAGGGATGATGACGATGACGATGCGGATGCCGATGACATCATCAGTGACGTCACTGATGACATCATCGGCATCCGCATCGTCATCGTCATCACGTGACTCGGGGGTCACGTGACCAGGGGGTCACGTGACCTGGGGGCCACGTCACTGATGACGTCATCGGCATCCGCATCGTCATCGTCATCATCACGTGACCTCGGGGGTCACGTGACCAGGGGGTCACGTGACCTGGGGACCACGTGACCTGGGGGACCACGTGACCTGGGGGTCACGTGACCTGGGGTCACGTGACCGCGGTTACGCCGACGCCGACGGCGACGCCGACGGCGACGGCGACGGCGACGGCGACGCCGCTCGCCGGAAACGGGCGCCTAAGAGCTGCGCTCTAAAAAGAAGGCCTGAGGTACATCGCCACTATGAGTTATGAAATGCGAAAGCACGCACGCCGTTCTTCGTCTTCTTTAATCTGCGGAGTACAACGCACTGACTCTGGACGTGGAACGGTGGACTCAGTTGCCTCACGGACACGCAGCGTCATCGGGTGAGCGATCGTTCAAACTGTCGTAAAAGCTTGCGGTGCGAGTAAAGAAATAGACAGCAACGTAAACCAAGCAGAATGAACCTTGGGTTTATTCCATGCGCCAGGTATATTGCCACGCGCTGTACAAATCGATAAGAAGCGAGCGAACGCGGTGATGACTGATAACGCAATGGCGTGATAACATAGGCCAGATGATACCTTACACAAAACTGACGCGCAGCGGCCAATGGGAGCCTTGCCACCGCGCACTAGCTAATGAAACTGAAGTGTAAAAGGTGCCGTTAATAGACTTTTCGCGTGGTTTTATTAAAAAGCACCCGCTTCATTTTTGATATTTAGAAACTACGCAGCCCTCTTCAGTATCATATAGGAAGACCCCATGTCAAATATTACGATCTAATTCCGTCTATAATATTTAATAAACTGGCCAGCAAACTTTCAAATGAGCCAAGTCGCCGAAATCTGCCAACTCTAGCGTGCGACGTGAGGCGCAATCGTCAGCGCAGTCAATGCGACGGAGTTGGAGCGGCCAACGTTGAGCCACTACGCCAGAGGCATGACTACGTCATTCTCACGTTTTGTTTGTTTTTACTTCCGAGCGAAATTGAACGATGACGTCATGAGTTTCTCCTCCGGTGTTGGCTCAACGGCGTCCACGTGATCACCGTAACGCGGATGCGCTAGTTTGCGCTGCCCTGCGCGCTTATCGCAGTCCGTTTTCTCCGCTCCCCTCTCCTCTTTCGTGTTCTCCCTTCCCCTCTCCCGGCCATCACCGTCCACGCCATGCGAAGCGACCTGCCCGCATCGCGTGTCCTGTACCTCGCCCCTCACGAACGTCACAAGACCACGTGGTTCGACGTGACGTGGCCATGACTCTGACGGACACGAGACCAATGTTGCCTGACGCAACCGAAGTTTCGGTTTCGGTATTAGCTGATGTTTAAATTAAGATTACACAAATAATATTCCACATTTCGCGAATCCGAAGACGTAGAGCTGTTTAGTAGTGCGTTGTGAGATGGAATCACATGTGTCTCGAATTTTTCGGAATTAGCAGAGCCGGGGTCTATAAGCTGCCGCTCTTGCATGGTTTCAAAGCGATGACATCGGGCTCGCTTCCGAGCATTAAAAGGAAAACGGCGCTGCGACGTGCACCGAAAGCGTGAATGAAGATATCAAAGAATGAGAGAAAACCCGAATTAACACGCCGAATCTCAATTCATATTGTTTACTGTACATTGTGATTACCATCATTTCCCTGTAAGAGCGATGAAATGTCTTGCAATTGCATGTATTCTGCCCTTTTTTGTTTGGCAAAAAACTCAGTGGCGCTGTCTATTGGGTAGCATCGCGGCTACACTGCTCACGTGGCTTCTCAGTTTTGTGCACGCTATTCAAGGGGAGGCGCGGGGCGACGGGGCTAGCTAGCAATATGTCACCCCCCGCGAGCTCCGGCGGGCAATTTGACATGGCGGCACCCGTCCTGGTGCACGAAAAAGAATGGGTCCCCCCCCCCCCCTCCAAAACGGCAGTCTGGATCCGCCCCGCCTCCGGCTGCTGTCATTTTTGCTCGAACTCTGTACACACCATTATTCAATTATAAGAGGGAATTAAGCGTGAAAGAGCTATAAGTAGGCATTTCCCGAAGATGGCATGTAGATTCGGTTTCAGAATGCTGAAAACCTGCCGTCTAGTTCGCGAACCGCAAGTGGTGGGGGACTTTTGGCATACTGGCGCTACCACGTTCCAACCCCACGCGAGAACGAGCGAATTTTCTGCGGCATGCCTAGCGGCATGGCTATTGTATACTACAGCCTATTGTCAACCATCAAACTCACATTAACAATTATCCTCAGTCTTCCGCCCTTTTTGAATATGCGTAATTTTCTACGTGCTTTGTTTTATGCATGGTGAATTCCTGGATTATATCTTCTACATTTAAAATAGAGCATATTAATTCATCCGGCCTTACATTCTTTTTTTACTTTTTCACTCTAGAATACATTTTTTGTATTTAGTCTTATTTATTTAGTATTTCTCATCCACATTGTCTTTACTATTTTCCGCCTCTCGAAACTGCGACAGGTAATTCACATCCGGCCCTTACCCAAGATGTTTGATCATGAGGCTGTAAACGTATCTCGTAGGGTACCTCGCAAGACCGGCCGTCACGCATGCAGCGCGCTGTCTTAGTGTGTCTCCTTGATTCGACCCGGGCCTCTTCGGTAGGTCAGCCTGGGGCTCCAGATAGGCGAAAGTCTAACAAAACCGGCAGTACAATAGCGCTGCAAAGCACGTACGAATGCAAGTTGAGACATCCTCTCGATGTCGCTGTTGCGATAGTCCTTTACCTGCTGGCCTTTTACAGACGTAATCCACATGCGATCGAAAGAACAGGCTCCGGTCAAACAACACCCAAGTCGCTTTGTGCCACTGACCACATGTATCCGCATCCCATGGCACTGTATGCAAAGTCGTCCAATTTTCGTTTTCGACTTATTCTGAGAACACAGACTTGCTGGAGCACTTAGAGATCAGGGGCCCTGATCCACTCCACGGGACTCAAGCGGCGGAGGACATGGCCGCCTGCTGTGATTGGCCACCTGCACCGCTGGCGAATCGCAGCAGGCGTCGATGTTCCGGTCCCTTAGTCCCGCTTGGTCCCGCTGTGCAGATTAGGGTCCCAGGAGAAGGGCGGACTGCAGGACGTCCCGGACCTTGGCAGAATAAACGGTTGAGTCCGCATAAAACATGATCATCAGCATAACTAAGGATGACAGATTCAATGCCAGAACGATGGGCTCAGGGCTCGTCAAGCTTCGCATTGCTTTCCCTTCTCGGCTCCACCATATCTTAAAAACTATATTATTATTATTATTATTATTATTATTATTATTAATATTATTATTAATATTATTATTATTATTATTATTATTATTATTAACTTGCCGATCACTATTTCTACTGTATGTCAGTTTGGGACGATTGCGGAGATGATGATAGATAGCGATAATAAACATAAAATGCAAATCATTGACAATAATGTATTTGACCGACTTATTTCGTCCCGACTGAAGTCATTCCGCGAGTCAGTTCTCTGAATTCAATGTCCACGCAAAGTTCGTAGAGCTTGATCAATCCTTCAACGACTTATCCAAACGTACCTGTGACAATAAAAAAACGGAGACCCGAGGTGTCTGGATTAAATGAGGATGTCCTCGCCGCCATTAAAGAAAAGACGTCCGATGGGCTCGTAGTCGGCGAGCACCAACGGATGACGAATTACGTTCAGAGTTCCGTGTACGAGGAACAGGGCTAACGCATTACTTTCGTTCTGCCAAACGGCAACATTTTAATGAAAGTTTGCAAAGGCGTAGCTTCTGTGGAGACTTGATCTATTGTTAACAATTTGCGAGGTTCGAATTGAGGCGAACTCTGGACGACGTGATATTGCGTAATTTCGGTGAAACTTCACGAAATAACGTGAACGTTTCAATTTTTTTTGTAAATCCATCGATGTCCCCTGATACGTCTGCGCCTGAGGCTGAGATAGAAAATAACGAAACCTCTGCTTTTCTCTTTTCCAATGAACGAAGATATTGCGCCTTCGCTCTTCAGCATTAAACTCACCAGGTCGCCTGGCATAGATGGTATAACTGTCGGTTGTCTTCAGCGTAATTCTCGGAATATATCAAAGATGTTGTTGTTTTCATGATGAACAGCTTTATGGACTCGGGTGTGATTCCGACCAGTTGAAGACTGCCGTTGTATGCCATATTTAAGGGTGGCTAATCTAAAATATAGAGAAATTACCGTCCAACTCTTGATTCTACCGCAGCTTGGACAAATTTGAGAGAAACACATTTTTTACACTATGAATAATTTTATTGAGAAGTTCTCACTGTTGTCCAGCAGGCAGTGACGGCTTTGTTTTCGAAGTGGCAACACGCAACTTTTGGAAGATGTGGCTGATGAGATATATTCGGCATTTGAAGGTAACATGTTTTCTTGTGTAGTATTCTTAGATGTGAGCAAAGCTGATACGGTAAACCACGAACTTTATTAAAAAAGCTATGGAAATTCGGTTCCGTGGTCCTTTCATTCATTGTTAGCGAATCTGTTGGACAGAAGATCATCAAGGTCTCTGCTGTCACTAAAGTCACAGTACCTCGTTTGCATGCTGGTGCTCCTCAGGATCGGTGCTGTCTCCTTTGCTTTTTAATATTTACGTTAATGACTTAATCTGTTTCTTTTGGGTGTAGATTATTTCAATATGCGGATGATACTTTACTTGTTTCACGTCATGTAGATTTTCCAAAGCTGTAACATTTTGCAATCAAATGTTGTCCACCTAATGATTGGTATAGTTCTAATCGCATAAAAGTCAACCTTTAAACCCAACTTATTTGTTTTAGAAAATCTCAAAACCGGGTTTCTTTAATGTTCCTTTTTGCTCTGCACAGTACTCTGCTTGTAAACCTGCTTTTGTGCTCCTGCACTCTGGGTAGACCTCAACTAGATATATGGGACTCATTTTGAATTTGACATGTCTTGGAATAAACATATGGCTACGTATGGGCCTCTAAGAAAGTATTTGCATATGATGTATAATATGAAAGTGTTTGTACCTTTCACTGTTAAAAAATTATTGTCCATGCAATCTGTGTTTTACAGCGTTTTGAGATACTTGATTACGATGCATTTTGTACAAAGGTCCTCGGCGGGTTAAAGTTGGTAGTATTCTCAAAGGAATCTTGCGTAGTGTTGCATACAATCTCTACTTTCTTCATCCAGTGAAATTTGTTTACTGACATGGAGTGCCTTCATTGCTTCACTTATTTAAAGCAACAGTAGTGCTCCGACACTTTTGGAATGACAATTTTAAAACGCTTCATGAGTCCGTACGCCTTCTTCGTGTTTCACTCGCTTCAACGTACATGAGATCACTGTGACCTAGATACATGGGAAAAGACTGCGCCGTTCTTTATGTTTCAGAGGTCTTTAAAAGCTCTTCCTGAGGATATATACAGTGTTACTGGCATAATAGTAACGTTAAAATAAACTGTATATCGTCTAAATATTTCCGAAAGCTAAATTGCGTCATGCTAATCCTCGCATTTTTTAATTTTTTTAATTTTAATTCTTTTTTCTTTGATGCATTGCTTCGCAGCAGTTGTGATTTGTTTTGTTTCGGGGTTGTTCGGCTGACAAGCTTTCTTGCATGTGTAAATGATTGCGGTTCTCGGTCGTTGCTCTGTCCGACTTGCCCGGCCCAGTCGTAGCAAGCTTCATAACGGCATGAAGACGAACTACTGTCTCTTGTGTACTGATCCTGCTGTGACAATAAACGTTATTATTATTATTATTATTATAGTAGCAACATACTAATTATTAATATTATTTTTTCTTCCTGGTCTTATCTATTTCCGGTTTCATTTGACTGTGATATATATGCTTTTTGGCATTTCTGTTTCTGCTTAGGTGCTTCGTAACATCATAACGAAATTTGAGGAGTTCTGTAATGGTGGTGACTTTGTGAGATTGTTGATTTGACGTAATTTTTTTTGTTTTGGTGCTTTTGCAGGTAAGCCGTTTTGTTTCTGCACGTATAGGCTGATTCATTGACTCACCAAGTACGCAGCAAGCGATGTTGTGCGTGTTGTTTGTTCCTTTTCACTCAGGTAAATATTTCTTTAATTATGTTGTTTTAGTTGCCTCTGCAATTTGTTTTACCAGATCTTTGGATATATTTCGCATTTTCATACCGCCTTGGCACGGGACCTAGCCCTACAAAGCCGCTTTTGACTTCTGACTGGCCCGCATTATTCTGTATTTATCTGTATTTATATGACATATACTATGCAATAAGAGTATTAATATTAATAATAATATTATTGTGTTAGCATTATCATCATCACAGAACCTTGTGGCGCTCGCTTCCATACATTGTTCTACTAGTCAAATGCCCCTTAGCTTGACCTGATCATGGACGGCAATAGTCATGTTCATTCAGATATCCACTTGAGAGTTAATCTCGGGATGCCGAGCTTGCAGAGCTTGTTGAGAGATAAGACTGTTGATTCACATTGTCTGATGCGCTGCTCGAAAACTCAATAGAGAGTAGGCCGGCCTCGTTGGGAGCAAGCCAGAGAGCAGTGCTCAGATCATGGTGTGGCAGCAGAACAAAGTCTCGCCAAATCCGCCTTTCCTAAAACCGTGTTGGCAGTACAGATGAGAATGTTAATTCCAAAGGAAGATTGCTCGGAGACTCCACAAGTACTATAAATTAGTGTTTCCAGAATATTTATTTTGCAGAGAATGCAGGCAAGGCTAATTGGACCGTACCTTTCAAGAGTGTTCAGCGGTTGCCCC
Organism: Ixodes ricinus; assembly: GCA_037355805.1. Taxonomy (NCBI): domain Eukaryota; kingdom Metazoa; phylum Arthropoda; class Arachnida; order Ixodida; family Ixodidae; genus Ixodes; species Ixodes ricinus. The sequence goes on along the minus strand of JAZHYW010018864.1, from coordinate 1,564 downwards.
GATCGTTTATGGATGGGAATCGCACAGAGCTAGTCTCCAAACATCAAGGAAAAAGCGCCCTGAAAAAAGGAGAAGTTGCGGCCGCGTCTGCCGGGATGGGGACGAGAGAATTTGCATCCTGGCTTTCAGCAGGATACAGTAACGCATTAGGATCGGAGAAGCACCAGAGGTTGCAGCTTAGGCGGCAGAAACATCTTCGAAGCGCTTATGCATGGGTGAACGAGGCACAGGAGTGGGTCTCCCGCGCAGCTGTGCTGCTCAGCCGTGGGACCGTCAACTTGAGGAGACGGAAAGGTTTCTAAACGCGGGAATCATATCACTCAAGTGCTGACCAAATGTAGACTGCGAGGACCTGACCATTGTAAGCGTAATGCACCTTTTATCTGGAATTCGGAGGCAACGCTACCATCGCAAGGAACCGTAGAACTGGCGAAAACATTTGGGGTACGTTCATGCCTTACTTGCCACGTCAAAAAGGTATTTCCGATAGGATATTTGTCTCTGTTAGTTCAGTTGCTGTCTTAGGAGATTTTCATAATCTGTCCAGTGAGCAGCCTCCTATGTCTTCAAAAAAGTCATTTAAAGAAAACGCCTGACCCTGCTCAATATTTGCTTAATGGCTGCAAATATGCACGGTTTGTACTGCTTGTTTGTCTCAGAAGATCTTAGAGTAGGTTGAATCTCTGCGTGGCCCAATGCAAAAGCGACCGCTAGTTGCCTGGATATGAGGACGCACCAAACGCGAGGTTGCTCATGCTCCACGCAGGCGAGGCAGGAGCACCGATGAACGAGCGCCGCTACAGGCGCACTGAACGAATACAACGAGCAGCATCAGCAGCTATGGCTCGGCGCTCCTGCGGACTGGCAATCAGCTTAAGTGATATTTTGCACGCATGTGAATAAATAAGCGATCTGGTTAGGAACTTAAGGCCCGGACGACCAAACCAAAATAAACCGTAGAACGGGTTCCATGCGTTGAAGTCCATCAGAAAATGTCGTCAGAGAAGCACCAAGGGATCAAGGGCCATGGACGGAGAGCGCGAGCGTTTCCCGTCTGTATTTTATTGAGTAGAATAACTGAGTCACTTAGAGATTACCAACGTCTCTGACCAGTCGAAGTTGCACGTGGAGCTGGGTGATACCACCAATGTGATCGGGAGTTCGAAAGCGGAGAAGTGCACAATGCCGGGAAAGAACTACGGCCAGGTTCCACGCAGAGAACATGGGAACTAGAGCATGCTGACAGACCGTTGGCGTAGCGTGGTGAGGGGAACCGCATGACCTGGGTTGAGGCTCGCATACTGCATCCAGTTACTTTTTGTCTCGTACAGCCAGCTGTTCCACAGGGTTTTCAGAATTCCGCGTGCAATCTTGGTCAAATTTATACTTTCCCTCAACTTAAAGTCGACGTTTCTCAGTACCAGGCTTTGCACATCTCACACTGTGCAAACCCATGTCAACACAACTATTGTACTGCACGTTCTTTGACTACAGGTGTCGGGTTGCCGTCATAGATAAGTATATTTCCTCCTCTTTGACTCTGAGGAGGTTAATGCTCAGTTGC
>JAZHYW010018862.1:0-13972 GCA_037355805.1 Ixodes ricinus | reverse complement strand
ATCCATATTGATTGGATTTGGAGTATATAAAGTTGCAATCCAACACACACCACTATTTAAAAAACAAGAGAGTAGAAAAGGACACCTAACACCAATTTGAGATTTCTTTACTGCATAATATATCCGCGATGTGACCGGATGTTGGTTGTACCTTGGTAATATATTTTGAGTTTATTTATTGGATTACATTATACTGCCGCGTACGTGGCTAAGTTTACAACACACATAGCTGCCACGCGGATGAAGGGTGTCCGAACTTCCTCTTGGCACAGATCTTTCTTTTCTAATTCTGTACTCTTCTGGAAATTCACAACCCATTCAGGGCTGTCACGTCACGTCGTGTACATTCTGGAATTCAAGAAAATTCCAAAATGTACTGCGTGTTTATCGATTAGACGCTACTTCGGGTCAGCCCCTTCCTTCGCTAACGCAGGATGCGCGCTGCAGTTTTGGTTTTAGTGTAATGGTACAAAGGTTCGCCTTATTAAATGCTTATTTTCAGTTTCCCATTCGTCTACCTTTTTATCTAATCCGGGGTGATACAACGAGTGATAATTTAAGACAATAAATAAAGTCCAAACCTGGATGCATTATAATTTGAGTTGGGCGATTTCATTCCAACTTGTGCAGGAGAAAGGTAACGTCTCAAAAGCTTATCAAATATATATATATATATATATATATATATATATGCTATGGAATATATTTTATTAGGACAAAAACTAAAATTTGTTCTTGCGCTATATTTTTTATTTTGTTTTTGATTTTGACTTTTAAATGACCAAAGGCGGGTTTTGAAATTTGGGCGGTCGTCACAGGTGCCTCTTTTGGGAGCTTCACCCGCCTAATATAACGTCCGCGCCACAAATAAGCTTTACGTGCTTTTTTAGCTTAGTAAAAAGCGTTAAATGTTCCTAAAAATGTAATTTTGTTTTTATTTATTTTTGCAAACAAAAATAACAACCTGGCTTTTTCGGTGATAAGGTGCCTGCCTAAAATGACAATAAAGATTTTTTTTTATATTTAGATAAATGTCGTTTGTTTGTTTGTTTTTCTTTTAAACTGTAATCTGCGCCGGTATCAAGGTCTTGATGTTAAGAGGTCATTCGGTTGTTGTGTCGACAAAGAGTGTACCCTTCAAAGGGTCGGTGACATCAGCATCGGGGGTAGTATAAGGAGATAGAAAAATAATTTCATTTTCGTACTATTATGTTCTCAGGGTCACAAACGCAACTTCTGCTGACGCTTTACTATTGTCGTCGTTATATTACATCTGAATTTTATAGTATGTTTTAGACCATTCAAAAAGCACATGATACAAAACAAATTAAATTGTTTTTCTAATTTGTTTATTTAAGAATGTGATTTAAAGAGACTTTAAAAAACTACAAATTAGAATATAGGTAAGGTTTCCTTTTTATTTATAAAATTTCATTTTTACTAAAAGAACCTTAAATATGTATTATTAAGCTCTGACTTTCATGTGTAATTTCGGCTATAAAATTAAAATGACATAAATATCATCCAAACTTGGTAAATTATCGTCAGAAACCAGGTTCTGGATGCTTTAGAAAAAAATACATTTTAAAAATTGGACGAAAAATAGGGACTCTAACCAAATGTTCAACAAACAGTAACCCGACGTTCTGGAACCAGTTCGGTCCCTTTTCACGGGTGAGTGACAAAAGAGCACGCGTCGCATAAATGAACGCAAGGATGTGCGGGGCTTCGATGACGTCACGCAGTTCCAAGACGTAGCTGCTGGGCAGAGAGCACGAAGAGCTACGTCTCGGGACTGCTTGACGTCAGCAAAGCACCTACTGCATCCGCGTGTGAATTCAAGCGACGCGTGTTCTTTCCGTCACTCACCCGTGAACAGGAACCGAACTGGTCTCGAAACGCCGGTTACTGTTCATTAAACTTTTGGTGAGAGTCCCTATTTTTCGTCTAATGTCTGTTCTAACCAGGCAGAGACCTGCCGAACGTTTACCTTCAAACCATTTTAGGAACATATAGCGATTTTACTGTAGTTCTAGAAAACCATGTAAATGGTTTCTTTGTTGGGCGGAAGGTATGCGACCTTCGCAAAAGCTTTCGAAAAAAGACCAGTGACAATCGCCCAAATTTCAAAATCTGCCGTGGTTGTCCGGAGTCAAAAACTCGGGAAATAAAAATATAAGCGCAAACACGTGCTTTCTTTTTTCGACCTAGCGAAACTATTTGTTCAGCATATATCTCTTCTTTTCTTTTCAAACGTATTTGAGACATTACTTTTTTTTCAGCACGATTTGAAATGAAATCGTCCTCTGACAATCTGAATCATTTGAAATGGTTTCAGAAAAAATGTGGTTACCTCCGGGATCATCTGAAATTCGTTCATGAAAACGGTGTCCTCTTTAGAGGATCTCTGTGTTCAATCAACAACCGAAGTTGATGCACTTCCATTATGAAATAATAATCACTTGAAGATTTCGGCTGGTCCGGCCATACATCTAGTTAAAAGAAACAATAGAAATGCTGTTTATTTTTTTACCTTTAAATTATCTAAGGGTAATGTGCAGTTTATAAGTTTGCGAAGGACCTGAGCCAAGTCATCTAGTTACACCGGTCGCAACCTTAGTTATTTCACTACATGTGGTTTCGAATCGTGGTATTGACTCAGGCTCGGATCGTCCTCAAAGTTAATTTCTATGCCGATTTCCGTTCTACTCATACAATTTATTCGCTTTGTTATTTGTTCACCATGTAACATTTCGGCACCTTTCTTGGATCAGTCACTGCATAACAGTGTCGAAACTCCGGATCTCAACGTCTGTCTATCGGCCGGTGTTCCGCCGTGTATTAAAATATTCGCTACTTTCTAAAGTTTCCTCATTTCTTTTTACTAAAGTGTGTGTTGAGTGATTCCACATATTTACTTTTTACATTAAGTGTTCTCTTTAGAGTTGCACCAATCTATTTAAGTTATTATTACTAACATCGCTATTATAAGTAATATTATTTTTCATAATAATATTTATTATTATTATTATTGCTATTACTCGCTGCGGAGATGTCGCCCAGCATGAACTCATGCACAATCTGCTTCCGTGTCTTCCACCGACAGACCAAAGTTCCTGCGATGTTCTGGGTGCGAATTTCGTGCGCACACGAAGTGCGTATGTTGGCCGGACAAGGTCGACACATTTCTTCAGTCTGGGGTGAGCTCCTTTCTCATGTGAGAGTAGTGCGAACACCGGCGGTACTGCGAGGCCTAAGAGCGATGGCGTCGTCCGCAACCACGCCAGCAACGCTGCGGACCTTCCCCGCACCCCTGCGGCCTTCTCTCCGGCTCGACAACTTCCCGAAGGGCCACCCGCCTCCCCTCCCGTTGACCTTGGCGCTAGCGTGAGTCCCTGCGGAGCCTGCTCCTCGAAGCTATGGAGGACATCTTCGTTCCTGACTGGAAAGCTCACCGCCCTCAGAGATCGAAAACGCACGCCTCCGTCACGAGCAAAAGCGCGACTCCGAGCTTCAGGCGGGTGCCATGGCCATACTGCGGTCTGAGAGTTCCAGGGTCTGCGTGACGCGCTCGGTCAGCGACAACAGCCGGACGCGCCCGATCACCGACGGCAGCCTGTGAATAGGGCTACGGGAGGGCCTTTGGGAAAAGGCACTTATGCTGTCGCTCTACACAGCTCTTTCGTCCAAGCTTGTCCTACGAAGGTTGTTGCAGCATCTCTCCTTCAGAGTGCCAGAATACTGCTTTGCCGAAAAACGACGTGCCTCCCAGTGGCATGTATTCTGCACGATCAATAGCTCGGACCACAGGGCTTACCGGGGCGTCCGAAACCTGCAAGCTGATCGTTGCCCCTCCATCAACTCGACGAAGAGCCCTGTTCGTCACCAAGCTGAACCCGGACACCAGCTGCGCAGACATCAGTTCTAATCTCTCTTCCGTCGGAGTTGAGAAAGTGGAGTGCCGGAAACTGAAGACGAGCTACGACTCTTACGCCTATCTTCCATGTGTCCGTGGCTGCCGCAGACTTTGACAAGCTTTCTGATCCCACCGTGTGGCCCAAATCTTGCCTCTTTAAAGCTCTCCGAGGCGCCCTTCGCGAAGACCTGCTCCACGCATCCGAGCCAGCCGTCGCCGCGCCCTCGACCGTTGGAGAAACCAAAGATGAGTCTGATGAAGAATCGCGCACACAGAATCACATTCATTTATTCTATCAAAACGTTCACGGCCTGCGTACAAAAGCCAACTGCTTTTTTATATAATGTTACCTTGTCGAATTACTCTATATTTTGTTTAACTGAAACATGGTATATGTTTTAGCATCGGCTCCTCCGATTACTTCCTTCCTTGTTTTGATGTGCACCGTCGCGATCGAGATTTTACCCCGCGGAGCAGGACGGAGGTGGAGTGTTCGTCGCAGTCGAGAGGCGCTACCGCTCAAGGAGACGCGAAGACTTGGAGAAATTTCCTGAGAGTGTGTGGATCGAGATTGAGTCTAGCAAAGAGAGTACGCGTTTTAATCGGTTTCTTTTACCTTCTTCCCTAGACACCACTAGATGAAATCTCAAAGTTACCTTGTCTTGTTGGCATAGAGAATACAGTGAATGATTTGCATGGATGCGAGGTGTTAATCTTGGGGACGTTTAATGCACCCGGAATCAACTGGCCGGAGCTTGATGTTTTTACGGACAACTTTTACTGCAGGTAGAAAGGCAGACAACTCTTAAATATTTCTTCTTCCTCAAATCTCACACAACACAATGATGTTCTTAATCACCAATTTAATAGTCTAGATTAGGTCTTAGTTTAAGTGGTGACTTTTTGTCACACCATTGTCTCTTTGTGACGCCGCGTCCCTTCGGCACCGCAAGGATACAAGCTTTTGTGCTAAATTTTCGGGTTCCTGAAGGGAGGAAGCGCGATTTCCTGTCCTTTCCAGTCCTCCTCGTTCCGCGCGCTCTATCTACCACCACCTGCTCTTGCTCTTCTTTTTCGTGCCTTTTTCAACCCCTCTCCGCTCCGCGCGCTATACTACCATCACCACCTACTTCCCGTTCCTGCGCGCTGGCTTCGCAGCGCAGTGAGCCTTGCGTCAAACGACTTCCACGCCGGTGATCAGAGGTTCCTTACGTGGCACTCAGTTGCCTTTCTTTTTTTAGATCGTTTAGCGGTCGCCAAACTGAGATCCCTACTGCATTTGGAAATTTCGTGCTGACGCGGCTCGTGAGGTTGGCTGGGCGCATAAAGCTTTTCAAGCTTTAAAAGGAGTGTCTTGCATCTGAAAGTAGCTTATTTTATTAGTTGAAAGCGACGTCTACGTACTCGTGTGGGCCGTCCATACCCGCAGTATATCCGTACCGAGTGACATTGCGTATCATGCATATTAACTGCATTGTCACTTGCACACAAAAGTTCACCAATCTGAAATCGCATATTTAAACGTGATTAGGTAATTTAATCGTGAAAAGTCAAATGCACGACCGCGAAAATTTGGAAACTGAGGACCCAACAAGTGGACGACGCCGGTGGCTACTGTGTCTCATTTACCAGACTTCGTGTATGTTTTGTGAGCAGACACCTGCTCGAACGAAGGCGCAGTTTCGCCCTGTTTGCAATCTAGCTAAAATACTTTTTATCAAAATGTAAGAGGCCTACGTACGAAGGCAGACGAGTTTATGTCTAATTTAATTGTTTCAAACCATAATATCATTTGTCTTTCTGAAACTTGGCTCTGTAGCGGAATCCCTGATGCAAATTATTTTATTCCAAAATACAATACTATATCGTCGAGATAGAGATTATTCTTACACAGGGCAGAAGCTAGGCGGGGGTGTTATAATCGCCGTTGAGGATCCGCTTGTCTCACAGAGAAGGTGCGACCTTGAATCATATTCAGAATGCGTTTGGGTGGAAATCAAGGCGAGTGACGGTTTTAATTTTTTAATTGGTACGTATTATTTTCCACCTCTTTCAGATCAGACAGTATTCATTGAGCATTTTGACGCAATCAGTAAGCAAATTAATTTCGAGAAGTGCCGTGTCCAAATGTATGGCGATTTTAATCTACCTGGTGTGGATTGGTCAGTGCAAACTGTGAACAGTAACACTATAACGTCTATCAAGGCATATTCTTTGTTATCTTTTATAAACTTCTGCGGTCTTGAACAGCACAATACGATTAGAAACAAGGTTGGAAATGTTCTGGATCTCGCTCTTTCTAATATGCCTATCTTAAGTTTAAATCAGGCCCCAATTCCTTTGGTACAGATTGATGGTTTCCATCCACCTTTTATTCTCGAGTTTTCTCTCCCGCATAAGCCGCCTGCATCGTGTAAATCATCAAATTACTGCTTTTCTAGAGGTGATTATTTGAGTCTCTATAGACATATTGAAGATTTTGACTGGGATAGTGTTCTTTCTATGTCTAATGTTGATGATGCTACCGAGACACTTACGTCAGTTGTTAAAAGTGCTATTGACAGATGTGTTCCTAAATGCTGCAATAAGCCGTCGATATTTCCTACTTGGTTTTCTAAGGAGTTGCGAGTCAGCCTACGGAAAAAAGATCATTTTCACCGACTTTTCAAGAAGTCCGGTTCTTTTCTTTGGTATGCAAAAATTCAGCATATTCCGTTCCCTAGTAAAAAAACTGTTTAATCGTGATAAGCGTCTACACCAGGATAGTATAGAAAACAGCTTGAACCGTCGACCAAAAACATTTTGGAAATTTGTGAAACAGCACACGCGTGAGACCGGTCGTAGCATCTGTTTGCGTGTTGGGACAGATAATGCTCCTAGTTATCAGTCTTCACCTGCTGATGTTGCAAATATTTTCGCTGATTATTTTAGCAAATGTTTTACTGCCTGCCAGCAATCTTTTCAACGTGGCGACGAACTGAGATACTGTCATGACTATTTATGTTCCGTGCGTGTCGATTCCGGTGAAATCGCTGAAGCGATTAGAAAGCTGAAACCTAAGTTTTCGAGTGGTGCCGATGACATACCCAGTTTTATTATCAAAGGTTGCAGTGAACTGTTCATTCCGATTCTGAAACATATATTTAATCTTTCACTCAGTTCTAGTACCTTTCCGTCACTTTGGAAGAAATCGGTGATTGTTCCGATTTTAAAGAGCGGTGATGCATCTCTTGTTTCAAATTATCGCCCAATTTCCTTGCTTTGTGGTTTTTCAAAGGTTTTCGAGCTTGTCATTCGTACGCGAATGCTCTTTTATTTCCGCCAGAAAATAACCCCTTTACAGCATGGTTTCATGAGTGGTCGGTCTGTCGAGACTAATTTGTGTTCGTTTTTTGAATTTTCTGCGCCAATTGTTATGAATAGAGGACAAGTTGATTCAATATACTTCGATATGACTAAAGCGTTTGACAAAGTCAGTCATCCGTTACTATTGCGCAAGCTGTTTTCATATGGAGTGTGTCATGAGCTGTGTGAATGGTTTGACAGCTATCTTTCGTTGCGCTCTAACACTGTTCGCGTTGATGACAGTTTCTCCGAACTTTTTTTACAACTTCCGGTGTTCCTCAGGGATCAGTCCTGGGCCCTTTGTTGTTCCTGATTTTTATAAATGATATTGTGTCTTGCGTAGATACGTCTGAGCTATTACTTTTCGCTGATGACATTAAGTTGTTCAAAAGCATTCATACACTTCAAGATTGCAATATCTTACAAAATGACGTGTCAAACATTCTTCAATGGTGTAAAAAAATCAATTGTTGCTTAACCCCGCAAAAACTAGAGTGTGACAGATTCATACACACTTCTAAATAAAGATTTATTTTAACTGATATTGTATGATGTGATTACTGTGTTGCAATGTGAGTACATTCTTCTAACGCAGCATGGGGTATTACTTGAGGCACTTTTTGAGATCAGTCCAGATACAATGATATTTGGTTATAACGATTGAATTGTAAGTGGATTGCGCTGTAAGTTGAATTGAGCTGTATTGCAATCATTTCCGCATGACATTCCAATGTTCAAAATTGAAACAAAAAATATTACGAGTTTTTCTTATCCCATTGGAGGAATGGCGTAGGCAGTGATTGACTCCAGCTGTCTTATTTAAAAAAACAACTTAAGTATATATTTAAAATAAGCCTGTTCTACAGCACTACTGCCACTGCGGAGCGTGCAACAGAACGATGAAGATGTCGGCTTTCCATGACGTGTGAGGAAGTGTCTCGTCCACACTGAGAGGCGGAAATGTCTATTGAAGTGGGAGGACTGAGCAGTGTGGTTCAGGATCGTCCATTATTTTTTATGAACTGTCCTGTAAGTCAACCGAGACGTGAGCACCCGCTTCGCTATAGGATGATAGTTTTGATAGCAAATTCAGCCGCTTTATTATGCTCCACGTTAAGATGTTTGATAGTTGATTGCAAGGTAGAAATCTTATCTGCTACTTGTTCTCTCGTCTACGGAACGTTTGTTTGCTAGAAGTAAATCGACATACTAAGCGCCGAACGCATAGCCTCATGGATTGTGCGAATATAGAATATTCAGCTCGAATCAAATGACCACTCAAAAAGCGCCGAATAGTTGTTTACAAAGTAGAATGTCAAATCAGAAATCGGATACTGAATCATTTATTTGTAATAAACAAAAGCTAAGAAGAAATACCTTATATTGACAAAACGCGCGCGTACGTAATCTACCAAGAGCACGGTGAACGAAGAGCCGCTAACCTGAATAGGAAGGACGTTAATGAACGCTTGTTACGAAAATCTGAGCCGCATCAGAATAATGTGTCCTTCTATTCACACAACGTTGACAGCGTGTTAAATAGAAAGTCAGATACGATTGAACTCCTTGAATTAGTGCGACGTCCTCCGTCGCCTAGCAATGGCATCTCGCTTGACACTGCTGGATGCGACTGGTTAGCCGGAGGAAGCTTCTTCAGTTATAGTTGTTATTCTTCCATTACCATTCTGTTGCTGATTTTCGAACTATGCTTCCACAGCTGGTTTGTAGATCAAATAGGTCGCAAAATGTGACGTCAGAGTGCTTTCATTCAAAATTACGAGAGGCTTGGTTTGCGGGTTATCTTCGAGCGTGTCGCACGCGCTCGAGAAACAACTGCTTGTTCCAGGAATACAAGGATCTGCTGTTTATCGATATGTTAATTCAGTCAATACTTGTGTCTCATATTCATGTTCTGGAATATATTTAGTCGGAACCTGCGAGGAGTCGGTCACCACATAGACAGGGTTCCCTAATAAGAACTTCAATTTTTGTCCAGCGATATTGGATCTGCCGAATTATTACAGAACTCGAATACTAGGAATTCAAAAACTCATAATCAAGTCTACTCGGGCAATCACCAAACAATTCGAATTTTGATCTTAAATATTTGCACAACCTATAGTCACCGACATATTAATAAACGCAGGCCGTCTTTAGTTTGTGAATCTCATTATCACTCCTTAGCCAATGAGATCGTGCCATTGGCCGACAAGAACGTCGAGGAACGAATCACAAGGCAGGAAGCGTGGACTATTATAAGCCACGCTCTTCGTTTTTTGAACTCTCAGCGACTACAGTAACAACAAACGTCTCGCAAGTGAACATTAAACTTGGCATCATCACATTAACATAGCCAATAGGTGCATAAATATTAAATCGGTAAGGGCGATACACGGATATAAAATTATTGTGATCTTCTTGCACGTGTACACTCTGCCTTTGAAAGAAAAATGCGAACACCAGTACATGGCAAAGTTATCTGTATTAGACATTTAAGTAAAAATGTATATATTTAGTTACTTACACTTCACCTTTCCACTGAAGTATGAAGTAATTAAAATTAAACATTTCTTGTAATCCGTAAAAAGAAGTCGGGCTTTTTCCTTGTCTATTGATTGCGCCTTCCATCCTAAAAATATAATTATTTATTGACTTATATTACGTTGTGTTCAGCAGACGTTCCCGTAAAAAGGTAAGCCAGATATACTTGGTAACTTGCGAAAGTTATATAACAATACTGTAGGCACCCTATCCAACACGTATGTATTGACTTAGAGAAGAAACTAGTGCAACCTTAACTTGGACATTCGTCCGAGGTAACGTGAAGAATAAAATTAGTGTATCCATATGCGTGATTGTCTAAGACAGTTTGCAACTGTAGGATCAAGATCTGTGCTGCAGTTTAGTAATGCTTTCGTAAGTTTGAACAAGAATACGCATGTGCATTTTGAGCCAGCTCTTAGGCGGCCGTTTCCGGGTTGAGCGGCATCGCCATCGGCGTCGGTGTAAGCGCGCCGTTGCATTATGGGACGTCACTGTTTCCATGCTGCGTAAATTGTTGCAGGTCATGCTGACGATCGATGTTCCGCGGTCATGTATGGCAATCTTCACCCGCTAAATTTAGCGGGGAAATTTTAGCTAAATTTCTCTGCTAAATTTAGCGGGTAAATTTCCCGCTAAATGGGAGGGGAGGAGAAGAGAAGAGGAAAAGGGGAGAGCTACGGAGGGGAAGGAGGGGCATACGCTTCACTCCGTACTCTCTCCTCCTCCTCAAGAGCTGCGCTCTAATTTCGCATTACAGAGATTTGCAAACGTATTTCATTTTTATCTCGGAGCAGGATGCACAGATTGAGTTACAGCCAGCATGACAAGATCTACCTGTACAAATTGCGCTACAAAGGACGAGCACTATAAGACACTTTTTGCTCAGTGTTAGTAATATAGGTTTTTAAACGCAATATTTTACTAAGTCTGTTTCCGCATACACGAACCCTATTGAATTTTTGTTTTTATTGAATCCATTAAACAACAAGAGAAACTAGAAAAAATGTCTTAATGGTGAGCTTGTGGCAGCTGCGTCGAGTTTTGCACCTGTATGAGTGCAAAGCTTTTGGCAATAATAGGTGATTCAACAATTCTTATCGCGTGCATTACCTATTTTTCTTGGAATTTCTAATTCTGAAAGTTCCTTGGTTCTTTCGTCTTCATGAGCCTTCACAATAACTGTGGCATTCCGCGGACTGTAATAAAAATGCGGGAAAAGCAATGTTCATTATCAAAGAAACCCCTCCTGCGGGCGAACAACAATTCAGCACACCGATTAAACAATCTAAGTGATGTTTCAAGCCATTCGTAGGTACGCCATTGCCTGAGTTCTAACGAGCTTAATACAGTGTCAAATTCTAAAACACGTTATTCCCGTAAAAGGGAACGCAAAGCGACACGCAATGCTCCAGAAATGTTTGCTAATTTTGCTGATTTATTTATTTGTACCCTCAAGGCCCGGAGACATTATACCGACTTCCCATCAGAAAAGTTAGAGATAGGCTGTTAAATTAAATTTAAGGCCTCTTCGAAGAAAACATGTACGAAGGTCACGGAATCCAGTGAAAAGTCTGCAATATTTTCGTCAGGGCGGCAAATACGTTAGCAAAATAACTTATATGCTTAAAAGCAAAACGTGAATCTGCATGGAGTTTCAATAAATGCTCATGAAAGGTCGATGCCGAACCACAGAGCGGACCACATACAGCAAATCCTGCTAAGAGTTATAGAATGCGCGGTCTCGTGACAAAGTGCTGATATCAACTATCGTTCAGCTGCTTCACTATAACTTCATTTAATTTACGCATATATCAGTAGTAAGTCAAGTAAAGTTGAACTAGTTTTACCTTCAAAATAGTTACGTCAGCGAAAATTTAAAAGCTAGGGCATCTTCATATACACTTCTTGCTACTTTCACCGTTTGTTTTACTTCCTTGTCATATATACTCAGCTGCGTCATTCTCAAATGTTTTACTTCCGGTATTTTAAAACTTAACAGATACAAAATGTAACCTGTGCTGGTAAGGCAGTTTGGAAATATTCTGCAATAACCTGTTTTTCACCAGATCTTAGAACATATAATAGCAGTGAAAGAAAGCCGTGCTTTTTTATTTCAAGAAACTTTAGCATTACTGGATATGCGCTTGATATGCAAGTTTATATGTTGAAACGGTGCTTTTCTTTCACACGGGTACATAACCGAATTCACGTACCCAGCAAATTACTTTGAACACGCCATATTCATCTAAAGCTTATATTGTCACACTATATTTAACCATTTCTACAAGGCTCTGCTGAACTGTCATGAAAAGCATTGCCGGGGCTGTTGGATATCTTTTGAATTTAAGGTGACACCTGAAGACAGCAATTTCAAGTAAGCGTAAACAATTATGTGTGAATGCATATTTTGCTTCTTTACTTACGTACAGTTTCCAAGCAGATCGGTATCATATATTGTCATATTAACCTGCTTAGCTCTTTTATCGAACCGGTGGACTTTCATCCGGCAAATGGACCTTCCAGTGTGGGGTGTTGTCAAAGCCAAATCCAGCGATGTCATATTTTCCAAAACCTAAACAGAGCGGGTATACTGTAATTTAATAATAACAAATTAATTAATAATAATGTTTATTGCACGAACACATAAAACCAGGTACAGACGAGGTTCATCAAAGCCATCTATGGCTTGTATGATGAACACCACCTTGATGAGCATGCTGCTCGTAAAGTCAAACAGAAAATCACAAATGCCAACAAATATTAATAATGTTTATTACGTGTTCAAGAACAGCCAGTGGTTTTTTTAAGCACGAGAGAAACACTGAGACAAAGAATATAAGCAAGAGAGGGAAATCAAAAAGTAAAAAGACATAGAAAGCGACACGAAAGCAATAACACAAAATAAGTGAAGACAAACATTAATGCAGATAAATACACAGTTCAATCAGTTCCACAGGTGTGCCGTACATTCACCAATATACTTGGAAAATGACGTCACATGACTTGGTGTCACGTCACATATGAACGAATTCAGTTTCCCCGACTAACTTTAGCTTAGAAAATCGACGCCACGTGACCTCAACCGCAATTCAATTCCCCGCTCAATTTAGCGGGGAATTGTCTGTTGAGGTCACGTGACGTCAATTTTCCCGCTAAACTTAGCGGAGAAACTGAATTTTTTCATAGGTGACGTGACACCAAGTCATGTAACGTCCTTTTCCTCGCTTAATTTAGCGGGGAATTGAATTGGTGTTGAGGTCGCGTGGCATCGATTTTCCCGCTAAATTTCGCGCGGTTACGCCGACGGTGACGCCGCGAAGCCCGTAAACGGGCGCCTAAGAGCTGAGCTCTAAGAAAAGGAGAAATATAAATATGATTTTATTAACGGTAGTCATTCTATTTAGAACGTGAATATTTTACGCGACAGAATACTATGCACACACTAAAACAAAAATCAGGAGCAATGTCAAAGCAGAATGAAAAGCCGCAAAACTTAATATTATGCGATTAAAACTAATTTCACGAAAGGAGTCTTCTGTTAAAAATAACGTGTCCTACTAAGAGAAGAATACCAAACATTATTCTCGAAAGGCAAGCATTCAAGAATGACAACATTACTAAGCAAAATGAGTCTACGATATAAATAAAAAGTATAGAGACGCGCAACCAATAGTTCCTTACTAAAACAAAATACCTCTAAGCATCCTTTTAACTTTGCTCAACGATGTTTGACTTAGAAGTTCAGGCGGGAAGTGAGACAAAATATGTGGTACAAAGAACGCACGCCTACTTTTGCCATAACGAGCGCGAGGGAGAGGTATGTGAAAAGGGTGTGTATGTCGAAGATCACGTGAGGGTGGGCTTGAGATGTTAAAATTAGAATTACGAAAGTGTCGCAATACCACCAAATGGGCATATAGGGTTTTGGAAGTCAGGTAGTTGCAAATAATCGAAAAAGATTGGAGTGGTCAGGTATTTCAAGTTTATAAGAAACACTTTTCACGATAGCTTTCAGGATGCAGTCCACTTTGGTTTTCCAACGGTCGGAAGAATTGCCGAAAACGGTGATGAAGCAGCGAAAACGCTGCAAGCGAATGGGCAATCATTCTTCGAACGAGATACGGGGAAAAATATTTTGTATTATATAATAAGCAACAAATAATAATA
>JAZHYW010018860.1:0-68298 GCA_037355805.1 Ixodes ricinus | reverse complement strand
GTAGCAGCCGAGCTAGTGGTGCTTCCGCGACGACGAAAAAGAAGCATCTTGGCGCGAACACACCACGAGCCGGGAGATTCGGCGACCGAGCGGCTCGGCGGCTACATCGAGCGATGCGCAGGACAGTTTCATTTCTTTTGTAAATATTGTACATAAAAAGTATGTTGGGTGGTATATTCCTGGTTCCAACATAATTGGTGACCCGGACGTGATTCTGCCATGTCTACGGAGTCTGGTGAGCCTGCACACCCGGCAACTGCCTCCCAAGCAAGCGCCGGCTTGGGAATCGCCGCTACCTCGGTCCTCACTTTACCGAAGTTTTGGGCTGAGGATCCAGCGCTCTGGTTCGTACAAGTGGAAAACAAATTCCGCTTGCACCGCATAACCTCCCAGACCCGGCAATACGAGCTCCTCGTTGACGCCCTCCCGCCGCAAGCCGCTACCGAGGTGCGGGACGTTTTACTTTCCCCAATCGGTGACACTCCTTACGAAGTTCTCAAAGAAGCCTTGGTCAGTCGTCTCGTCGCCTCTGAACAACGACGCCTTCAGCAGCTCCTCAGCGCAGAAGAGCTAGGCGACCGTCGACCCACCCAGTTCTTGCGACACCTGCAACATCTTCTGGGCGACAAGGCAGCCTCCATCGACGCCGCCATCCTCCGTGAGCTATTTCTACAACGGCTGCCGGCTTCTGTTCGTGTCGGCCTAGTGGTAGCCCACAGGCTTCCGCTCGTAGAACTCGCCGAGCTGGCGGATCGAATTATGGAGGTTTCCGGTCCCACCATCGGAGCAACACAGCAGTCTCCAGACCTTGTTTCGGACATCGCTGAGCTCCGTCGAGAAGTGCAGAACTTGACGACCATCGTGTCCGAGCTTCGGCGGGAATCCCGTGACCATGCTCAAGCGTCACAGCAACACTCCGGTCGCGAGAGTCGACGTCGACCATCACCATCGCCTCGCCCTCCAGACAAGTCGCTATGTCGGTACCACCGACAGTTCGGACCGAATGCCCGCCGCTGTTGTTCACCCTGTTCCTGGAACCAGAAAAACGGGACGGCCGATCGCTAGTGGCGGCGAGCGACCCATATCGGCCCACCAGTCGCCTCTTCCACATCCACGACAAGATCGTCGGCACTCGTTTCTTAGTGGACACAGGCGCTGAGGTCAGCATCATTCCAGCCTCATTTTTTGATCGCCGGAATCGCGTCCAAACTACATCATTGCAAGCTGTCAACGCTTCTCCCATCAAAACGTATGGACAAAAATCACTGACGTTGGACCTTGGCCTCCGACGACGTTTCCAGTGGTTGTTCTGGGTTGCAGACGTCAGCTACGCAATAATTGGTGCAGATTTCCTTCGAAACTTTAACATCTGGGTGGACATGACACAAAGACGGCTAATTGATGCGACCACTCACCTACAAGTCTCTGGTATTGCGTCTCGAGCGCCAGCTCTTAGCCCCACTTTCAGCAAGCCACCTTCCAATTCATTTGCCAGTCTGCTCGAGAATTACCCAGAGCTCATCAAGCCGCACAACATCGGCGAGGTACCTAAACATGACGTCACTCATCATATCGTGACGACCGGCCCGCCTGTCCATTGCCGACCACGTCGACTCGGACCTGAAAAGCTGCGGGTCGCACGGCAGGAATTCGAGCATATGCTCCAGCTCGGAGTCGTACGCCCATCTTCTAGTCCCTGGTCGTCCCCTCTGCACATGGTACCCAAAAAGAGCGGCGATTGGCGACCATGCGGGGATTATCGGGCTCTGAACACAGCTACAATTCCTGACCGGTACCCGATCCCAAACGTTCAAGACTGCACTGCCTTTTTGAAGGATACCACCATTTACTCGAAGATAGACCTCATAAAGGCTTACCATCAGATTCCGGTTGAACCTGCAGACATACCCAAGACGGCCATAACCACTCCTTTCGGCCTCTTTGAGTTCGTCACAATGCCGTTTGGGCTGCGTAACGCAGCTCAAACCTTCCAGCGATTTATTGACCAGGTCATCCGCGGTTTGCCTTTTTGTTTCGCCTACCTCGACGACCTCCTTGTAGCGAGCGAAAACCCGGAGGAACACAAGCGCCATCTGACCACACTGTTCGACAGGCTAAACGAGTATGGCATTATAATAAACGTGGACAAATGCCAGTTTGGTGTACCAGAGCTGACCTTTCTTGGCCACCAGATTGACTGTCAAGGTATCCGACCACTACCAGACAAGGTCAAAGTCATCACCGATTGTCCACAACCTACAACAAAACGCGCCCTCCGGCGATTTCTGGGGCTTGTAAACTTTTACAGGCGTTTTCTCCCCCACTGTGCCAAGCTTCTACAGCCATTGGAGACACTGCTTTGCACCTCCAAGGGCGAGAAATCAACGTTGCCATGGTCCCCGGAGGCGTCGATAGCATTTGAGAGCGTGAAGAAAGAACTCGCCAATGCCACACTCCTCGTACACCCGTCTCCAGATGCACCAACGTGCCTGATGGTCGATGCCTCGGACGTCGCGGTCGGAGGTGTGTTGCAGCAGGAGATCGCAAATATATGGTCTCCCATATCATTTTTTTCACGTAAACTGCAAGACGCAGAGAGGAAGTATAGTACATTCGGGAGAGAGTTACTTGCGGCTTACTTAGCCATCAAACACTTCCGACACTTCCTGGAAGGGCGTGCCTTCTTCATAGCCACGGATCACAAACCGCTGGTTTATGCCATTCAGTCATCGAACCAAAATCATTCACCAAGAGAGCTGCGACATCTTTCCTTCATCGCGGAATTCACTTCCGATATCCGACACGTGAAAGGAAAAGAAAACACAGTCGCAGACACATTATCACGTCTGGAGCTGAATGCCCTCAACGCAGAGAAAGATCAGTTCACCTACTCTGAACTGGCTGCGGCTCAAGCACAAGATGAAGAACTTCAATCCATCATGAAGACCGGCACCTGCCTCGTCCTCGAAGAGGTAACCCTCCCTGATCATGGTATCACTTTGATATGTGATACTTCGACAGGAAAACCCCGCCCGTATGTGCCACGCCAACTGCGTCATGCGGTGTGCTCCTCACTTCACTCCCTCTGCCACCCAGGCATACGCGCAACACAAGAGCTGGTAACGAAGCGTTTCGTATGGCCCAAAATCAACGCCGACATACGGGAATTCGTACGCTCTTGTCTTGCCTGCCAGAGGTCGAAGGTGCAGCGTCACACTCATACACCACTTGGCAAGTTTCCTCTTCCATCCACACGCTTTGAGAACGTCCATCTAGACATTGTTGGTCCACTTCCAACTGCACGGAATTTTTCATACCTATTGACATGCGTCGACAGATTTTCTCGCTGGCCAGAAGTGGTACCACTAGAAAATATCACCGCTGAAACAGTAACACGCGCTTTCATATCCAGCTGGATCAGCCGCTTCGGTGTGCCTGCCACAATCACCACCGATCGCGGGCGCCAGTTTGAGTCCGCAATATTTAAAGAATTAACATCTCTTCTGGGCTCAGTACGGACGCGCACGACAGCATATCATCCTGCTGCGAATGGCCTCGTCGAGCGACTCCACCGTCAGCTGAAGTCTGCGCTCCGAGCACAAACCTTTCCCGATGCATGGGTTGACAATCTACCAGTGGTGTTACTAGGTATGCGATCAACGCTGAAGCCCGACTTGGGTTGTACAGTGGCAGAGCTTGTGTACGGCTCTCCCCTTCGTCTCCCTGCTGACATGATTGAACCATCAACGGCACAAAGTGTAATTGACCCCACATCCTACGTCCAAAGACTCCGGGAAGCCATGAACTCTGTGCGCCCAGTACAGACACGGCATCCTAGCGCACGACAAGTCTTTGTTCATCCTGCCCTCGCCCAATCATCACACGTATTCATACGTCGGGATGCGGTAAAGAAGCCTCTCAGACCGCTATACGATGGCCCATACCAAGTCGTAGGCAGAACACCGAAGTTTTATACGGTACTTATACAGGGACGTCGAGATACAGTTTCTCTGGACCGACTAAAACCTGCTTTCACCACAGCCCCCGACACAACTACTACCCCTGTGTTGCAGAACAACGCTCCAACGCACTCCCCACTTAGTGCGCAAGTGGCCCAGACCACTTGTCCAAGGGGGGCATATGTAGCAGCCGAGCTAGTGGTGCTTCCGCGACGACGAAAAAGAAGCATCTTGGCGCGAACACACCACGAGCCGGGAGATTCGGCGACCGAGCGGCTCGGCGGCTACATCGAGCGATGCGCAGGACAGTTTCATTTCTTTTGTAAATATTGTACATAAAAAGTATGTTGGGTGGTATATTCCTGGTTCCAACAATGCTATTCGCATTAACGTAGATAATCATTCCCAAAGGATGGGTTCTGCTGATTTTTTGACTAAGGAATTTATAACTGGGCACTTAAGAACACACCAAAAAAATAATATTTTTAAGTTTTAGGAAGTAAAGTAACGTAACTTAATTTCGTTACACGTTACTCAAAATAAGTAACGTAAGTACGTTACCCGTTACTTGTTTGGTAAAGTAACGAGTACGTTACTACGTTACCAAAAAGTTACGCGTTAGCGGTAACGCCGTTACTTGTAACGCGTTACCGCCAACACTGACCGTGAGTCAGTAGAAAGTGGTTTACACCGGGACCTAATGCAATTCTATACTTTGTTTCTCTTTCAGTCCAAATGTGGCCGACGCTACGAGCTGGTGGGACCAATCAGACAGCGTTAAAAGCGCACCATCGTTCGTCATGTTTCTGTATACGCGTTTTATTATCGCTGAACTAATTATAAACAAAAAAGGCCCGATGATTTGCGCTTTTGGCACTGCTTCATTGGTCCCATTTTCTCGTAGCGTAGGCCGCGTCTTAACTTAAGCTATAACGAAGTATAGAGGCACGTCAAGGACTGTACAGAAACAACTTCGTCGACAATAAATATCGCTGACTTGTCTGCAATTTTTGATTCGTGAACCTGAAGATGTATCGAACGCATTTGCGAGCTATGGAGATTTTGTGTATTCTTAAAGCCGGGATAGTTTATCTGTGACCGACGTTATTGACAGTGGTGCTGATTGCCTCTCAGTTTCATTCTTTGAAAACGCCAAGATTGAACTTGCCATTCGAAAACTCAAACCTACGTTTTCGGTCAGATTTGACGGTATCCTGAGTTTCATTGTTGAAGGATGCTCTTGTATTTTCACTTCTTTTTTAACGAATATTCTTAACCTGTTATCGTTATTGACCTGCACTTTTCCTTCAATTTGGAAAAAAACTACATAACTCTGCCACTACATAAGAAACAAGAAACAGATGCTTCAAAAAATTATATATCTATCTCCTTTTTATGACTGTTCGCAAAAGTTCTACGAAATAGACTGTTGGAACATATTTCAAGCTTTTTAAACATATGATCCTCCCTATCCCAACATGGTTTTGTGCATGGAAGACCGGTGGGAACGAACTTCGCGTCTTTATTTTTTTATTAAAGTTCAGGCTTGGGCCAGTTGGTAGTACATACTTCGGAATTAAAAACAGCGCGAAAAGAAGAGGTCCAGACCAAGAAGTAACACGGACGCAGCGCTGACTTACAAGTGAGTTTATTGATCGCAAAATTGCAATATATTTCATTTCATTTCATTTATTGACCCTTAAGGGCCCCATTTGGGGCGTTACATAAGGTGGGGGGGGGGGGGGGGGGGGACAGTACCGGGAGGCATACATGTAGAACTTTTATACATAAAAAGAAATAATAATAAAACAGGAATAAGAAGTGGCCTAACAGTGGCCACACAAGAAAACATGTCGCTGGTTAGGCATTATATATGGATGACAAAGCATTTCTAAAAAGATCGGAGTCACTGATGTACACAATATGATCCGGCAGATTATTCCACTCTATTATGGAAGAGGAAGAAATGAGTGGTTGAAGCTGACGGTGGAACCAGGGATGCGACGTACACTAAGGAGGTTAAAAAGGCGTCGGGATGAACGATGATACTTGTGTAGTCACGAACAAATGAGATGAAACTCAAGGAAGAATTCTTCCTTTAGTTTCTTCTCTTTGTTCGTGACTACGCTGCGTCCGTGTTACTTCTTCGTTTGGTCCTCGTCTTTTCGAGCTGATTTTAATTCCGAAGCTTTATTTTTATTTTATTTTAACGCAATAGCGTTAAGGAGCTTTTGTCGCAGAAAAGCCGGCGTCGGTGGCGTGACGCGAAAATCCTGATTCGGTCATGACTATATATAGTGCCAGCTGAACACAAAGAAACGATTAGGGAGAGATAATGATGGCATACACACCGCTGCCTTTTCTATCTCCCCTTAATACTTCCTTTCTGTTCAGCTAACTACTCACGTATAGACATTTTCACCTTCCTCCGCGTGGGCGCTGTCATCTTGGAATCACGTGACGCGGCAGCCATTAGGTTGCTTCAACTTGCTGCTCCGCTCTCCCCTCCGCGCCTTGGCGGATGCGTTGTATTCGTGTTTTTCGTCGCGTTTCACCGCGCTTTCTTGCCTTACTTCGGAAGCTGTAGCCCGATACGTTCACTGGACGACTAAGACATCACGAGGTTTCAAAGATCCTTATAACAACTGAGGTTTGTTTATTAATAGTGGCGGAACATTCTCAGTAAGAAGCGCATATATTTATATCGCGCATTTAGGATCGGAAGGAGTCAAGAATAGTCAGCGCAAGGAGACTCTGTATTTCCTGAAAGTATCGTTCTTTGTATTCATAATATATCGAAAACCGTTTCTTTTGATTATGTGAGGAAACTCGCAGAGGAGATAGACAACGAACTTTTAACTTGTACTTTATCTGAGGCTAGAAGTAATTGTACGTCAACATCATGCGATTTGTTTGTTCATAAAATCACACCTACATGTGTATGAGGTTCTCAATCTTTTTTGCGACGTAAACATTCGGTTGGTCGGTTTACTTATGAAGTTTAAGAAATTGTATACCGTGCTCGCTCCCATTTCGACAGTCACTTAAGTGATTTATTGATTATATTTAGATAACCAGTGCCATCCACTTAATTTATTTTAACACAAAGGTTGGGACTTCCCGCGTAAGAAACTGCCAGTTTTATAATAGCGTGCACAAAGAATTAACGTCGTTTCTATTTGCAAATCCAAAACACAGTTTGGGTTCGGCGCATGCGCAATAATGACAACGTTTTTTTTTTTCGTACGTTGTTTTTGTTTTTGTTGGTATCTAAGATCCGCAATATCTGACGCCGAAAAAAAAGAAAGAGCCGTCTGCATAACAATCACTTGAGTCCAGAATTGTCGATGGCGAATAGAGGCTTACTTTTGGTGGCTGGCGAAGCCAAAATTTACAAAGCGAATCTGTTCAAACAAATAAATATTTGTTCACACAGGTCCGTGAAGTGGTGCATGGCGCTAGAATTCAGCCAAACTTTCCGACGATATTTCTCTTCCTGCGCCCTTTAATTTTATTTGGCCAATTTTACGGAAGACAAATGCCAGATTTAATTTGACGGCTTTGTCACTTATATCGCATCTTGAGTAAGCAAATGTTGATATAAGAATAAGTTATTTCCGAGGTCCAATATCGCGAAATGCTGCTTATGAGTACTTTAGCAGGGTTGATAATTTAAGAAATTTCCTACTCGGCCTGTCAAAACATGATCGAATACTGAATTAGAAAAAAAAGAGGCTGAGACGGTATTACTTGTTTATATAAATTATCTGCGTCATTACACGATACGTTTTTAGTCTGCAAAGTTCACTAAAGGTTGGGTGCCTACGAAAACCAAACAGTGAGCAGTAAACTCGCGAGTTCATCTGTTCTGACCGATTCAGCACATTGCTAATCAAGCTGTCGATATGCTTCTTTGCATTCACGTGTTAGTATCTTCATTAGTTTGTTTTTCGGAAAACTGGTGTCATCGGGTATGCCCGTAGACGATGGTAATCTTCCCTCTACATCAATCAGACGTTTCGCAACCAACCATACTCAGATACATCAAAGGAATTGGTAAAAAAAGCCCGCAATTTAGGCTCAAAAACATCTCGTAGTCCTCAAAGTGGCTGAATACCACTGTTTCATTGGTTGTGTGCTACAAGGAAAATAATCTAATCACAAAATTCAGCAAAAACAACGTAAAACAGCAACATAGCCGCGTTCACGTTGAAACCGAAACCAACCAAATTGAAGCAACCTAATGGCGCCGAGTGCGTCAGCGCCCTCTATCCACCGGTGAGGCAACTACTGAAATGAAAAGGTCTATAGCAATGAACCAACTACCTCAGCTCCAAGCCGTCACAGCGTCATGACCTCCCAGCCACATGACCTTGCACAGGAGTTTCAAACAACCAACCACGCTCACGTGAAACCTGACGTCACGCGTGGAATGAAAGTAATTGTAATGCTAATTAGAGGTCGCCACATGTCTCAAATGATTTCACCGTATAAAGTAATAGTCGAAGCATGTTAGGCGGGATTCAAACCCACGACCCTTCGGTTGCGAGCCAGACACGCTACTGACTAGGCCAGCAAGGCACCCCCAGCTTGCACGACGAATGAACGCCTTAATAAACAGGACACTACAAAAATCGTGAGGCGACACGACTCCGACAAGTCGTTCGGCGTTCTACATCCGGCTTTATTTATTTATTTTTTTAACCGATAAGGAAAGTTTTTTTTTTTTAATTTTGCACATGTTTTTTACGGCAGCCTTGATATGTTTATCACGTGTGTCCGGAGAGCCACTCACACGCTCTGTTGGTTGTCGGTCAATTGCTCAAGGCCTCCGCAGTTTTTAAGTCCCGAAAACGGGAAAGGGAATGACACGAAGGTGTCATTCCCCTTCCCTGCGGTAAGCAAAACGCACGCATCGAACGCAGGAATCTCCCAAATCCACCCGAGGCCGGACCTCTTTGGCCTTCCAGACGAGGCGACGGCGGTAGCGAGGTCAACGAGCAGCGGGAGAAAACCAGTGGCCGGTGGCTCGTGACGTCATATCTGACGAGCACCGACGTCAAAGAAAAGTGGAGGAGGCGAGGAGAAAAGTCGTGATGTTGGCTTGACCGCAAAATCGTTAGGCAACACGACTCCTGCGCTTATATTTTGACGATTTTTGCAGGAGTCGTGTCGCCTGACAATTTTTGTAGTGTCCTGTGTGGACAGGCATTGAGAAGGCGATGCGACCGGGGCCCAATAACGCTATCGCATTCCACCCTTAAAGGCGAAGCTTAAGTGTCCTCCAAGTTTCTGTTTCGTCTACTCGTGTGTCAACGAAAGCAGGTTGACACATATTTTGATCTGTCGAAGGCATTTGATTTGGTTGATAATTTGCTACTTTTAGAAAAACTAAAATTGTATGGCATGAGTACTCCACTTTACACCTTCATTCATGATTCTTTGTCCAATAAACACAACATTGTTCGTGTCCTTGGACATATCTCCCGGCCTTTTGTTACCTTCTCTGGTGTTCCTCCGGGGGCCACACTTGTAGCTATTCTTTTTAACGTTTTCATAAATGATCTCCGCTCATGTGTTAGGCGCTCAGAAATTTTGCAATACGTGATATCAAGCTATTTAGGTATTATATGTGGAGGACTGTGTGGAACTTATGGATGATGTCAAATCAATACATGATTGGTGTAGTCTAAACACGTTGACGCTTAATCCTACTAAGCGAAGGTTTATTAATTTCTGTTATCAACTCGGTGATGACCCGTTGCAAAGAGTCGAGTGCACCCGTGATCTTGGAGTTTATATAGAATCTTCTCCCTCAATTAGTACACATTTCAATAGCATTGTCAATGCCTCCTTCCACACGTTGGGTTTCATTTCTAGAATCACACTTGACTTTCCGTGTCAGCCTGCATAATGTGCTAATACCTTGCATTAATCAGATCGAGCCTAGAGCTTTCATCTGTAGTTTGACATTCTATTGGTCGCACGCACCCAAAAATTATAGAAGATGATAAAAAACGTTTCTTTCAAAGCTTTTTTGTGTGTGTGTGTGTGTGATTGGCATGTTAGTTGCACAGTTTATTTTGAATATAGAGGACTCTTAAAACGATGTAGTTGTACTACCTTGATTGCTAGACGACGCGAAAGAGATCTTACACATTTGTTTAAATAGCTGCACTCAGTAATCAATTGCCCTGATTTAGCTATAGCGATTAATATTCACGTCCCGAGACAATTTTTGCGAATTTCTCTAAAATTTTATCTTAATCAAATCTTCCAAACTTGCCCATGACACGCATTCACAACTAGTATAATACCATCGACGCTCCATGTATTGACGTTTTTAACCCATCTTTTATCGTCTTAAAGTTTTTCTTCGATAATCTTAAAAATTATTGTTTTCGCTTTTTGACATATGTATATTGTGCATCATTATAATGACGAAAGTTGTTTATGAGCACAAAAAAAAAACACACACACAAATGAGTGAAATAATGAATACTGCGTTCTCGGATGCAGCATGCGCAATTACAACGCTTCCGTCAGTCGTAATTTTTTTATATATATTTATTTTCTATTCTATTCTACCTCCACAGCATAGAAAAACACACGTCAGCCACGAACTGCACAGGTGCAAGTTTCTCCGGGCAATTTTTAGTGTTCCACGTGGCATTCAGAAGGGATCATATGAGCCAGCTGGGCAATCCACAGTCCTCGAATGATTGTTCCGGTGAACTGTCGCAAACTTGTGAGTAAATATTTTCTTCTCGTCGTCGGGCCAAGTCTGCTCTATTGCGAATCCAGTGCCGGCTTGCTAAAAATAACGTCATGTCTTGTACCTTTATAGCTGGCGGCGAATCAGTTCGCTATTCCCCGCGCGTGGCATATGTTCTCACAAACTTAGGTGCACGGGCTGATTCGCCGATCGCAAAGGGACCCATGTTAAAGCAGACATGTACGTTACGCGTTACTAGTAACGAATAACTTCTACCTAGTTACTTTTTTAACGGATAAAGTATTTAGTTACTTTAAAAAAACGAGTAACGGACTTAGTTACTTTTAAGGTCAAGGAACGAGTAACAGTATTTCGTTACTTTTGAGGAGCAACGTGTACGACATTGTTTAAACAGTCTTGTTTTAATTCTAACCTGAGTATGCGTTTATTGCGACAAAGGCATATGGGCAACCCGCAAGCAAAAACAAGGCCATCTCCTCCTTGAGCTTAGACAATGGGTCTTCTTTAATTTTTCGTATTCTCGAAGCCCCTATTCTTGACATGCAATAGCATGCATAGCCCAGCTTATTCAGCACCCTGCATATTAAAGAGATACTTCAACGAAATTTGAAATATACCCGCCGTGTTCACAAATAAGCTGAATATGATCCACAATATCCGTAAATGACACTAGAACATTTGTATTTCGACCCTGATGGCTGTATTTTTCGTTATAAAGTGCGCACTCTGGTGAGCGCTCGGAGAGCAGCCAGCGGAGATCACGTGACATCCGGCGCAATCGTGACGTAGGTTATCTCGGGACGAGCATTGCTTCGGTGGGGCTGACGTCGACAGATTGCCCTAGCCGTTCCAGCAACCGAAGCGGCCAAAGCACGCCAGGGATCTGGCCACCGCAGCTACTCTAAAAGTTTATTTTGAACGAATTTTGAGTGAAGGGTCAATTTTCTATAATCTTGTAAAGGGACATTAGCGCCGTCTGGGACACACAAAAAAGAGTCCCGGTGAGAGGGGAGTTCCTCCTTCCCCTCTGCTGTCGTGGTGGCCGGAGAGCTGTCGGGATGACGTTAGGTTCACAAGGACGCCGCCACCTTGAAATATCGTCACTTCCAGTGTGGGCGAAAACATTGTTTTGCCGGCGCCACGCCAATAAAATGCATTTAGGAAATAAACATAACCGTCACCCATTCTCCTTTTGCTCCCCTCTATTTTTTTTTTTATTATTATTTGCAGGTTGAAACGTTTTAATATTTTTTTGTCGCCCATACCGGATATGCCTTCTTGACGGTCGGGGGCGAGAGTAAGCGGAAAAGATCTATAGACCTTTTCTGTGTACTCTCGTCTCCAGCCACCTTATAGGCGTATCCGCGGTATGGAGGACGAAAAAATAATCCAACGTTTCAACCTGCAAATAGTAAAAAAATAAAGGGGAGGCAAAATGAGAAAGTGTGACGGTTACGCTTATATCCTAAATGCCCTCTATTGGCGTGGCAAAGGAAAACAATGTTTTCGCCCATACTGGAAGTGACGTCAATTCAAGATGGCGGCGCACTTGCAGAAAAGGTCTATACCACTGATCTCTATGACAATTGCTGGATCGTGCTTCCCCGCACCGAAAATGAAGCCACCGTCGGCCATCTTACGAGATATGCTCTAGCGCTGTCAAGCCTGGACAGTTACCATGGTTACCGTGTGTAGGTCACGTGACAACAGAGACAACCGCCGCCTTGACAACGCTTCGACGGCACCGGTAAGATGGCCGACCGGTGGCTTCAATCGCGCAATGGGCTCGAAGCGGGGAAGCGCGATCCAGCAATTGTCATAGAGATCAGTGGGCTATACACCTTTCCAAGAAACACTCAACCCCAGTGGCAACAAACCGTTTTCGAGCCCGGTCATTGTGTTTGAGGCTAGACTCTCGCCGGCGTCCCTGCTAACCCTAACCGAGTGGACTGTGATTTCAATAGGCGCTGTTTCAAACGCTGCTGGCGGCTAAATTCTCGTCTTGTTTCGCTATATTTTGTGTTTCATGGTGCATGTATTTTCCCGAGGGCATTGAGAAAGCATTGTACGACATCTGAAAAAACAAAAAAGCAGAAAAACCCTGTAAACTATTTTTGTTGGGTACGCGCGCGACAAAACGAATGTGATTGGGAATGTTAACTTTTTTTCTACAATAAGTTTTGACTGCGCCGCCCGGTTAGTCGCGTGTCAAATGACAAAACGCTTAGCTGTCGAAAATAAATTACAACAGGAGATAGCTGAAAGGCATGCATGTTTCACGCTCACAAATAACTTGTTTACCGATGGACGGGACACGGACATGCAATTTAGAAAGTTTTAACATTTGAACAATATAGTGTACGTACCACACGATGCAGCGTTATCTAAAAAGAATTGATTTCAGAAAGATCTCAAATGACACAGTCATAGTTGACGGCAGTCACATCTTGATGATCGGACGGAATCCAAGCTGACTTCGTTTTGGGAACTTTTTGGGAGAGCTTCCTTTTTTCAGAACAGTACCAAGGCAAAGGAACGAACGCGACTGACCCGTTTCCCACCCCAACCCGAACAACTATTTTTGGAGAGGACTCTGCGCGGATTATCTCTGGAGGGGGTCGTGTCGAGGGCCGTTCGACGTTTTTCCTCTCCTTCGTTTCCCGTGAATGTTGAGCAGAAAAGCTTAAATGGCTGGTGCTTGCCAGCCCTATTTTTCACAGTGGAGGATAACACAAAAAGGGTACGCAGCACGCGTAAAAAACATCAAGTGGAAACTTTCAAGAATGGTTAGAAAACGTCGAATGCAAAACGGCAAAACATAGGTAGAGAATCGCGCTGAGCGGGTTTTCACAGTCCAAGACAGTGGCGGGAAATTTCTAGCTGATAGAGGGCGCTAGAGTCGCACCAGCCGCATCGGCATCAGCAACATGGCGGCGGCGGAGCGTTTTCTGGAAAGGTATTACACGTTTGCAAGTCCGGCTTCAGGGCGCTGCCATCTTGCTCGCTGGGGTGCGCTTGGACGCGTCCTAATCCGATTACGAAGCCTTGCTAAGGCGTCATAATCGGATTATGGCCGCGCCCAAGCGCACCCCATGGGCAAGATGGCGGCGCCCTGAGACCGGACTTGCAAACGTGTTATCAGCAGCTGTGCATGGGTGCCGCCATAACCGACCTTCAGTTTTTTTGTTTCCGCTTATTATATTTACCTCACTTCATCATGACCACAGCAGGGCAGGTTATTGCCCTTTTAGATTCTACTGTCCTTCTCCCCAGCATAGGCCTTTGTGGAGGCTCGTCATCGGCCGCTTCAGTGGCTCGACATCCGGGAAAGACAATTGAAGGTCAGCAATGGCGGCTGTAATTTGGCGCGTGTGTAAAGCGTCCATAGTTCTAGGCGAGACAGGCGCATCGTCACTACCTGTCAATGTTCCTAGACAGGAGTTACAAACGAAGCTTTAGCGACATCCACCAGGTGCCCTTTGCTAATTGTTTAATTCGTTTAAAAATTCTTTTTCGTGTCTTTTTCAAGAAGGGATTGGTGTGTACGATGTGATACTGCTTTCTTGAACTCGTGTAGACCAAGAAATAGCGCCGACATTTCGTTGTAGTATCCCTTTAAAGAGGACATTACAACGAAATTTCGGCACTTATTTCTTGGTCTATCCGTGTTCTCGGAATGTTCCCTTTCGGACATTCGTATGCGCAACATTCTTGGAACGTACGCTTGCGAACATTCCTAGAATGTTCGCAGGTGACGCGAGCTTTCACGCAACTTGTGCCTCGAAACACCATCCATTATATGCCACTTTATGACAAAAATGTGCAAATTAAGTGGAGTTTCTGGAAACTTAGCATAAGAGATCAGTTTTATCTTTGGAGTCCACCAAAGAATGTGATATAAAATGTAGGAGAAAAACAATGGTTTTCAAAACTTGATAATGAACTTGGCGCTCACAGCGTATGTAGAGGGGCAGTTTTTAATGGACCAGATTTTTAGTATTTGGGGTTTAAAACTTCGAAAAAGGTATATCCCAGTTGAATGTGGGATGCCATATATGTATCTGTTCTGAAGCTCGGAGTGAGTAATCGTTATGCTTACAGCACATTTTGAATGAAAGAATTGACTACTGACAGGTAGGAGTAAACTGTCATTAGTACGTGCTCAGGCTGATGCGCTGCATGGGAAAGCGGCTAGCTTGTGCTTGTGCCTTTAAAAAAAACTGCTTTGATCAGAAAATATCGCCCTGTAAGGAGCTTTATCGCATCCATATATGTAGTGAGGCTCATTGGGGCTACTGCCTAAGCAAGCCGTAATTGTGGAATTTTTGTAAATAGTCTTCCTCAGGATTGTTCCCTGAATGTAGCGATGTACCCACGCCACGTTCTGAGGGGATTGAAAGGATGTTCCTGCATAAATTTGCAACATTTCTAAAAAGTTACAGAAGTTCTCTGGATGATCAAAGTGCGTTCTTAAAACCTTGTTACGATATTTCAATGCTGATTGAACGCCCTGGTAATGTTCTATGTCGTTCTTAGAACGTTCCAAAAATGTCCCAAAGAAAACATCACCCGAATGTAGCGATAAGTGCCTGCGCCCCATTCTGACAACGTTGATAAAATGTTCTTACGTAAATTTGCAACATTCCAAGAATGTTGCTATGTTATTTTGAACATTCCCGGAATGTTCTCAGAACGTTCTCGTGCTACGTGGGGAATGGCGGCGTTGCGATCGCCATTAGTTCGGTTCTCGAGTACGGATCGGTGCCACTTTTTCAGAGTAGGCTCTATGGCGCTTCCCAACTGAGTTAGTTCTATACTTCGTTTCACCTTCCGTCCAGACGCAGCGGATGCTACAAGGGAACGGGACCAATCAAGCAGCGTCAAAAGTGCAAGTCACTGTGCCTTCTTTGTTTATGATTGGTTCAGCGATGATAGAACATGCACAGAAATATCACGAACACCATGATGGTGCCCTTTTGACGCTGTCTGATTCGTCATATAATCTCGTAGCATCGGCTGCGTCTGGACGGAAGGTGAAACGAAGTATAGTAGCATTGCTGTGCTGCAAACAACTCCGACACTAGCACTCGCCTAGCGTGCGCAGCATCGTTGCCCTCGCTGCTCATTTGTTTGTAGCGAAATGGTGCGACCTTGCTGCGTACGCTGCAGCACGTACGCGACTATGCGTACACTGTCCGCCGTCGGCTCCAGTGCAACGCTGCACTCGATGACGTGATCACCTGCGCACGTCCTCCTTCAACGAGACGCCGCTTGCTTTCGCCGATGTCGTCCATGATTGTCGCAGGAAACAGGGTAACTGGAAAGTGAAGTGCGTGTTTTGTGTATCATTCAGAAAAACGAACGCTGCGCCGGCCACGCACAAGCTAGCGTGTGCGGGCGACCCGACACGGCTGACCTGGCCCGCCCGCGTGTGACAAACAAACTTTTTTTTTTTTTTTGCTTTCTAAGAGGGTTTTGATGACATTGAGCACAAGAGGTGACTAGATTACTTCTATCTAGATGCGTTTAGGAAAACATAATAGCGTTACATATCTTTCACGAGCCCGGCGTCGTCGTCTTCCATGTCAGCGAATGCACTCTGCGGTCGGAGGGTTTGTTTGCCACACTGCCTTAGTTCCCGAGGTAAACGCTAGGGAGCGACACTTCTAGATCTCTTCCCCAATAATCAATTCGCCACGTTTACAAATACATCTAGTGATACATGATCACTATTTTCTAGCTCCAGCGATTCAAACCAAATTAATCTGACTTAAATCAAATAAATCAGATTTATTTGATATTTGTTTACACCCTGAGCAGGAGTGCGATCCTCCGTGTCACTAGTTGCGTGCAGTACAGGCAAAGGCAGCGCCAGGCGAGGGAAAAAGGGCAAGCACTTGAAAGGCAGGGGAGGAGGAAAGACACCTCCTCTCCTCTCTAACGTTCCTGGTGCTCTCCTTTTTGCCCCTCGCATGCCGTTGCCGTCTTCCTCCCCGTCCACCTGCTACTCTAAATAAACGTCCGTGCGTCTACTTACGTGCCGTCACAACCTCCGGAGAGCATCAGACCACCGCAACTTACCGGAGGCAGCTTTGCAAATGACGATGCCGAAACATATGCTTAGACCAAAAACGCGGTCTGAGTGTTAAGCAATGTGTTGGGCGCCGTTCGCATACCATTCGACCGAGTGAGACCTAAGAGACCAGACCGGTTGTCGTGAAGTATTTACGACGTCTTAGGACCGGATGCGCTGCAGCGGAGCTGGTCCTAAGACGTCGCAAGAGGCTTAAAACCAGTCTGGTCTTTCTCGGTCTCAAGAGTGTGAACGAGCCTTTACGTTTTGCATTGCTTAAATGTCACAACTCAGACTGCGTTTTTTGGTCTAAACATATGTTTCGGCATCGTCATTTGCAGAACTGCCCCCGTAAGTTGCGGTGATTGGCTCTCCGAGTGTTGTGCGGGACAGCAAACGCACGGGCTTCTTTTAGAGTTGAGTGGTCTCCCTTTCCTTCTTCGCCTGGCGTTGCCTTCGCCCGCACTGCACACAACTAGTGACACGGAGTATACGCGCAAAAGAAAACAAGTAACAGAAGGGTCATCAAACAAGAAAAATAATATCGGCAGCGCACCGCTGCACTGCGACGCGAACAAAATATTTGCAGTGTGGAAAGGGGTTGCTTCTGTATGTATGATTTCAATAAACCCTTGAAAAATAAAGCAAAGCACCTGAGAGGATTCCTATTGTAATCCCTTCATACGTTGGATTACTCCGAATCATGTCTTCACTGCATCTTTTTCAAGATTGTAATAAAAAAGTAATAAATATTTAACATATGGTGGTAAACAGCGCACAAGAGACAAATACGCGGAAGAAGAAATCAGACAAAAAAAAGCTGTTGCTCCAGTTTTTTTTTTTTTTTCACCAACTAGGTGGAACAATTGCTTGTTTTTCCCAGACACATGCGCATGTGCTGTGCAGCTGCTGGCGGCTCGCAACCTTTCATAGCCACCATTGGCGTTGCAGTTGTTATAAACGGAGACTCACGAATAAAGTTCTGTAGTGTCTTGACTACAGCAAAAGCCAGAAATGGGTCCATCTCTCTAGAAATAAATCGTCATCAGTCCCGGGGCTGTTTCGGCTGGGTGGCGCACAGTGGCGTACCAACTTGTTTTCAAGGGCCGGTGGCGCCCAAGTATACCTTGGGCGCCGCCGGCCAGTGTTTGCCCTGCCCAGTGGCGGCTGTTTCAGGGGGCAAAACACATGCCTTGCCCCCCCCCCCCCCACTCGAGAACTACGGGGGAGCAAGCGCCCCCTTGCCCCCCACCCACCCCGGTTAATGGTACGCCCATGGTGACGCATTTGTTTTGTAAAAATAGAACAAACGTGCGCCTTAACCAAAAGTTACAATTAAAAACCTTAATTTTCGTATGGACCAACGTGGAGTTCAGCCTTTTTCAAGCTAATATAAACAGACGTGGCAAAAATATCTCCAGCAAGGAGTTTAGTCTGCCACTGTAGATGCGCAATTTAGCCAGTGCAGTACGTTGGCACGGGTGTTTGGAACGCTTGATATAGCACAAGCGAAAAAGAGAGTGAGAAAAGTCTACCTATCTTTGCTGTCGTTTCCTGTTTTATTCAATAAAATGAATGAGGTGAGTTTTTACCGCTAGCCGTTTAATACGCATCACAAATCTACAGGTATTTGCCTGCGGCGTTTTGTGGCAGTGGCGTAGGCAGTGGAGGGGGGGGGGGGTGACAGATGTTGGTTGGGGGGTTAAGTTCCCCAATTAACCGCGTCTTTTTTCATATATTTTCGTAGGAAAGGAAGACAAACATTGAATGACTATCGAATTGTTCCAGCCAATCGGGGGTATGGGACGGCCGTGTCCGTACCCTTGAATTGTGTAGTACATCGACTACTACACGCAAAAAGTTATACGAACCCCCCCCCCCCCCCCCCGAGGTAATTCCTGACTACGCAAATGTTTTATAGTGAAATATAAAGTACAAATATTTCAATACTTAAAAAATAGAAAAAAAATGTATACCACCTAGACAATCTTGTGTGGTAAATTACGTGCCAGAACATGTGAAACTGATTCTTTACATTTATTTAAAGCGATCCGGTACCCTACTCAGCCGCAGCTTCCGAAACTGCGCAGTTCTGACTAAGCAATATGATGCAAAAAAAAATGGAACCCCTAGCAAACAGATTAAAAACTAGTTTAGTGATCTCTTAAGCCCAGGACATTACTTGAAAATGCATAAGGGTAGTATTTTTATAACACGGCGAACAATGCGGAAAACGCACTGGAAGCGAGAAAACACGTCGAGTTCTCCCAGTTTCGATTCGGAGATGGCCTCGCCGCCAAAAACGGAAAATGTTCTGCTTCGTCGGCGAACCCTGTGGTCCCGTCCGTCTCTCTATCGACGTGTTGTAGGGGGCGGTACTCGTCATTATGGTTTCGCCGAAGTAGACAGCTCACGAAGCTGGTTTCTTTTTTAACCCGTCTTATTCTCGGGATGGTTTTGCGAGTTATTGCGCTACAAAAAAGCGTCGTTTTTGTGATGAAGCACACGAAAACGTCCACCGCTGCTTGAGGTGGCCTCTCCCTGCTGATCTGAGGTGAGGGACACCGCGGCGCCAAGTATCGGTAAGCTTGCACATGTAGGGAAGCCGCGTAGGAAATGGCTCTATTTACCTAGCGCGGCTGCCGGAAAACGTCCCGATCCCCAATCATACGATCCATTGGACTGGGTGGAAGGGTCATAGCGTGCTTTAGCATACCCAGGCATGCTCATTCGCGGCAGTTGTTCGTGGCGGCTATTTCCCAATGCCCTTGAACGTCATCCTACGATCGCGACCGGCATCGTACATGTTGTGAAACAGCGCTTTCTTTTCGCTTGAAATCGCATCAGCTGTAGTTTTTCTCATCCGATCTGCACAGCTGTCATTCGTATTGGACGCTTGTTTGATTGATCCCGCCCGCCTCGTAGTTTTTGCGTCTGTTTCTTCCACGCATTTCATGTTTCATGTATCGCTATTGATCACGCGCAAGCGTAGACATCAGACTTTTTACGTCGTTTATTTTTGTTTCACTCTTTCCTTCGCTATCGATGACCAGACGGTTTGAGATTTCCTCGCGTGAGCAGGTATCGGACCAAGTCTGAGTACACTAACAACCGAGAGTGATCCTTGATACGTTTCTTTCCTGAACAGCAGGAAACTGAGCATTCCGGATACGCGTGTCAGACTTTACTGTCTCTTTTGCTGTTCCCGTCCCTTACGTTGTGGTCCGTTTCTATTTTCAGCTATGACCTGGAAAAGATTGCTATGTTGCAATGCGTAAAAGAAACTTCGTTTTATTTGTTTCACTGGCATTAATAACATGGGCAGGAGTAACATATCATCTTTTTCTGCAAAGACCGTTGGCCAGCAGGGTACGTACACGCCTTTCTTCATATTTGCTCACAGGGTATCGAGTGGTGAGCATGTTTTGCTTCTAGCTTGTTACAGCACAAACTTTGTGTATTCATACAGTGGGGGATTTAAAAACCATGGCAAGTATCATCACAGTGGAGAGTGATAGTGGAATAAGCTGCAGTCAATTGTGCACACATTAACTTTGGTTTGCAGTTCCAAGTGTTTTGTGATTTTGTCCGATATTTCACAGTCTTTGGAAGTATGCATCACAAAAGCTTTTCATTCATGTCTACTGAAGGAAAATTCCTTGAAATGGAATAGAGTAAGAATACATGTCATGTGTGCTTTAGCTATTCATGTATACCGACTTTCAGGAGATATTTGCGGTGTCATCGTTATGAACTGCTGCAGATCGACGTGCCTGGGTAGCACGTTTTTTAGCAAAAACCTGCATCAGTTCACTGCTGATATCTGAATGTGTAATTAAGAAAAGTGTGACATATGCCAAGTGAGCGCATCGCTTCAAAAGCACCTATCGCTGTCTAAGGAAGTCGAACTATAGTAGGCAATAGTGCGCACAAGAGTAATTTTAGCGGCCGTTGGCTCTTTGTGATCACTGCCCACCTGACTGATCAAATGACGTTGGGTTAACGCCAGTATCTGCCCCAATATTACATAGAACGTGTGGCATTACACTGCACCATCAGTTCCTTATCCGACAGCGTCTTGTTCCGGATCGATCACACGTCTAACGCTCAGCAGGGCGACCCGATGGGATCGGGTTGCCCTGTTCGCTCTCCCCATTTGGTCTTTCGCTCTCCCCACAATCGCTCTCCCCATTCGCAAGCTTCGTCCGAAGTAAGCACCGAAATCGGCACCGAGTCGGCAACATTTGGCTGTCTGAGCTGTGGGTTACAACAAACAATGAACCTGAAATGATGCTGGTGTGCACCCTAACCTCGTTATAGTTCAGTCTTCCTCTCTAAAGGCCCGTCCATACACTTGAGACTTTTAAGGACCGTTCACCTTCAAACTTCTAAATCTCTGACGACGAAAAAACACGCTGGCACCACCTCTCGGGTAGCCTTGGAAAACTTTGCAGTCCCGTATAGGTGGCATTCACTTGACATCACGCGCCAGGTGCGCTGGCATCGACCACCACGGTCGCCATCTTCGAGGTCTCTTTCCATCCCACATAGCTGTCGTCTGGTGGCCGGACCTCTCAGCGTGGTTTAGCAAGATATTACAATGTTAAAGGGCCTTTTTGGGTGAAACCAGAGTTATTTTTATACCTCAGTGCTTTTGTAGCACAGTGTAATTACTTTTTGTTTTGCTTTGCTAGTTTTTGTCTCTTGTGGATTCTCTCCACTTCAGCCGTGTGACCATGTTGCTCCGTCGCCTCCATGTTGTACGTCGTGCCTACAATGTTTTCGTTCATGTGCAGAAACATGCCGCGCAGTCATCGTCTGCCCTATTCATGAAAAATGCAGAGCATTTTTCATTAGCGAGTAGCCCTTCTCTTTGAAGTTAAGACTGTTGTCCTCTCGCTCTGGTTTGATCCCCACTTTTGGGATAAGGAAAAACCCCACTTTCGCAAAGTTTTCGTCGATCGGCTTTTTCCATGTTGTGGTTGGAGCACCCTATAACCACACAGTTCACCGTCACTCAAACGAGTACTCACGGCTTTCAGCAACGGAAAGGAAATACAAACAAGCTGCCCCCGAGATTGATTTTTTTCTCTCTTTTTAATTAACGGACAACCGCCTACCCAAGCCAGCCAAACCATGCTCCAGAGCCACAAAAAGAGGGAAAAAAAATAATAATAACACAGCCTCGAAGATGGCGGCTCGACTGTGGCGCTTTCTGGCAAAATCGAACCTACAGGCTCAGTGAATACCGTCTATATTTCCTATTTTATATTGTGCATCATTCTTCCTTCCTTAGCGCGAAAAACTTTTGTGAATGTCATAACGACCATTTCTCGTAGATAGTATGAACATTTGATCTCCCAAATACCGCAAAACCTTCGCTCTTGTAAAATGCGGTTCCGGGGTCTGCACAGGTGGTGCCGGCTTGCCACTCTATTCTCTAGGGAGCCCAGATTGTAGAGAGGGTTTGTCTGAAAACCATTGAGAGCATTTGCAATTTAATGGATATTAACGGATATTATTTCCGTAAGCATTTTGGAGACTGATCTCGCACCTGTGAATATTGTTACCAATGATTCGGGAGCCCCAATTTGGTTCTTATATATGTGAGCCATTATAATTTTAACTCAATCTAAATAATTTACAGTACCATGATGTTTGTATGGGAATGTGGTCGTACTAGCGCTTGTGGATTTTAGTTTTATATTAACTTTTGTAAAATATTCGTATATGACTAATTGTCACATATTTATTTGCCTAACTAACAAAAGTCTGTCACCTCAATTTTTTGTTTAGCTGGCGTCTTCAAGCATATTAACTAATTTATTATTATTATTTATTTAAAATATAAGAATGTAGTACTTAATTGCCCCAAACTGTCAAGTTCTATCATGAATTTAACAAAATTCATAGAAGGAAAGTACAATACGGGACATTTATGCAGCGATGCTGAAGCCTCTTCAAACCTTGGGGCAAGGAATGAACAAATACTTTGCATTCTATAAAACTCGTTTAAAGTTATATGGCCCAAGTTCGGTCGCTCTCAGAAATATCTAATTGTAAAGTAATTGCATTACTTTTTAAAAGTAATTTGTAATTAATTACTTTTCACGTGGTAGTAATTGTGATTGCAGTTAAACTACTTTTGAAGCAAAGTAATTGTAATTGTAATTAAGTTACATTTTGGAAGTAGTTTACCCATGTGTGCTGTTGAGTGCCCACAGTGAGCAGGTATTGGGATATTAGGTGCTATGTTTAATGTCTTAAATTCTGTTTGATATCTGTTGTAGACTTAACTTTCCCCTTCATAAATGTCTTGCTGTTGTAGTGACCTTCTCACCTGGTTATGTACTCTCTGTAATTTTTTAATTAACACACAACAAAATGTTTTGTTTAAAGCAAGCTAGAAATTACCAATTCAACCTTTTTACTTCCAAACAATATCTACTTTGATTGCAATTCTGAAAAGGCTGCAAGTGCATGGTCATTCATGGAAATGGAGCGTGCTGGTTAAGTTACGGTGTTAGAGGAGAATAACATAGAAGACGGAACCCCGGACGTCCGGTTTTCGTCCTCTATGTTATTCTACTCTAACACCGCCTGGTCATAGATTTCTATACTTTCGTATTTTAGTGATAGTTGAGCCAAGGCTAGAATGTAGCCATGTCGTTTTGAAGTGCGTCTTGGCTGCATGAGCGAAATAGCCTTTTGGTGCAATGGCAATGTGCCAGTAGCCTTGGTTTGATTACTGCATTTTAATTGAAACAGAGTAGAGGTAGCATGCTTCATTTTCAGGTTTGATATTTTACAATATTTGAGAGGTGAAAATCAGGCTAGAGGTAACATGCTTTATTTTTGGATTTGATATTTCATAATATTTGAGGCTTAAACATGAGGCTTTATTTTTGAAGGTGAAGTTCAGGAAACAGTTGAGTCTTTTCGCCCATGAATTTTGTAGCTCACAAGTTTTGTTACTATTCCTTGCAGAACAGAAAGAAACAGAAAAAGCTTTATTTAATTGGCTAGAGAAATAATTTACCCCATTGAATATTGCTATTTTATACAACAGACGACTTTGGTCGTGTCCCCTGCCCCAATTCATTTACTGCCTTTTTCAATCATCAGTATATTACTAAGTCATGTCTCGTTATTATAGACACATCCGTCCCCAGAAAAATTGTTCGTAGTGCGAGTGGTCCATAATCACGAATCAGGACGTGACAGTTTTTAGCAAAAGTAGGGGGCGAGGGCGTAGATGGCTTTTGCATAACCCAGGCATTTGGAGGAGAGGGGAAAGAGGAACTCCCCTCATATCAAGACCTTCTCTTACGTTTCCCAGATGTTGCTTTGTCTCTTCAGAAAGTTGCCAATCAAAATTTGTACAAAAGCGGCATTCTTTCTCTCCCGCCCATGTCTTCGACAGCACTGCGTGCGACCTACCGTAAAATCCCGAGAGATGCCCCACCCCCGAAAGATAGCCCACCCCTATTTTTGACTTGGTTTGCTATATTTTTTTTAAACACCGAAAGATAGCCCACTTCTAGTAATAGTAGTGCTGGGATCAGTGATGGCCTCGGCGTAAATGCGGCTATAGTTAGCTATGGTGGGATATACGCGAACATTTCTGACTGGGAAGTACAGATATCTTTGCTTCATTGCCGGAAGGGACATGACCTTACAATAGCAATTTTTTAAACTTTTCTTGATTGTAAGTTGAAAGTTAGCCCACTCCATATTTTCACCCGATTTTCTCTTGATGTTAGGTGGGCTATCTCTCGCGATTTTATGGTAGTGATTCATGTGTCTCCCTCCGACGTGCTGATTGACTCGCTTGGACCGTAGCCTCCGCCGTTTGCTAAGTTAAGGAGAAATTAGTTTTGTGGGTCCAGAGCTTCTCTCCCAATCCCCAAATTCTGACGAGTTCTAAAGCGAGGTGACCTGGCTCCTGTAGGGTTGATTCTTCTTTGTTCCCGGTTGGAGGTCATACACAGTCTTAATCAACAATAAACTGCCA
Organism: Ixodes ricinus; assembly: GCA_037355805.1. Classification (NCBI taxonomy): domain Eukaryota; kingdom Metazoa; phylum Arthropoda; class Arachnida; order Ixodida; family Ixodidae; genus Ixodes; species Ixodes ricinus. The sequence goes on along the minus strand of JAZHYW010018860.1, from coordinate 43,516 downwards.
GTGGTAATGACCCATTCTGCATAAAAGACAAAGCAAAAATGTCCTTTGGTGCGCAGCTCTTATCGCTAAACCTGCTACGAACGTACGGGTATACGCCAACCTCTTAAATTCACTAATATCTAAAAAAAAATATTTTTTTTTAAAGTTGTGTATAGCATTTATAATGACGAGACAAAAATGCCTGTATCTGTCCAATTCATCCTTAAAATAGCTGTCTATAGTCCGAACTGCGGGTTTCCATATTAACGGGACAAAATTGCACAACGAAAGATTGGTCGACAAAACCTTTGGTCCACGATGGACCCTGTTAATATGGAATTTCGTCCATATTAACGAGACATGACTGTATATGCCTGTTTTAATGTCTCAAATGGTTTTAAAATAAAGGCTCAAGAGACCGCCATATATATATCTTTTTCTCTTTTTGTTTTGATGAGACATCAGATGAAACTTGAGTTCTTTAAAATTGTTCAGGGATACTGAATTTGAGTTTTCATGGAACATGTTTGCACAGAACATGTGCATCAGCGCAGAGACAATAGAATCTTCTACCAGAGCTACAAGTTCACGCACAAAAGTTTTCTGAAACATGCTTGGGGAGTACAGGCAAACTATACTTCATTTTATCTTTCGATGGACCGCAGCATGGACTGCTAGTCATCCCAGCTGATCCAGCGCTGTGAACGTGTCACGTGACTACCCGCCCTGCGCGTCGTTGCACCACTCTCTAAGGTCGCATGACACACGCACGGCATTGGATTGGCTTCGATGGCTCATGGTGCCCTCTGTGTTCTATCGTAAGGCGAAACGGAGTATAGACTGTTCATAGCCCTCAAGGAGTTGATGACAATCTTTAACACACAAGGAGTAATCTTAATGACATCATGTGCCAGTCATATCTTTATATTACTCTCTCATGGGGCTTCTGGAGGTACAAGTAATATCTCGCATTTGAGATTGGTCCTATAGGGGCTGTGCAATCGGTGCTTTCCTAGTAGTTGTAATCTTGTGTAGAGTCAAGTATTAAGATGTTTGGGGAACTGCAGAGCTATTGTGTAGACTAAGGCAACCTAGGAAATTGATCTGGAGCAGCAGCATGCAGATAGCAGTGGTGAGCGTGGTAGCGTTAGTAAGAAACAATGTTCTGCACATGGAGTTGCAAAAAAGTTAGTATAGTGTGTTAAGTGCACTTCTCTTAATTTTGTCCTACATAATTTTGGCATTTGTCTTGTAAAAAAAAATGTGCCCCCCCCCTCTCCTCCCCTCCTCCCCTCCAAGAAAATGTTTGGGCATGCCGTAAGTCCTAATTTCGGCCCTGGGTACGATTCCTCATTTCTCACCCCATTCAGGCTTTTCGCCCTGGAAAGCTTCAGAGCCAACTAGAACAGCTGGAACAGAAGCTTCAAGAACAAGTTCGTGCAAATGCAGAGCTCTTAGGCAACCTACGTGACCTGAAGAAACGTAAGTTGCTTGCATCCTCAACATACTCTGCAAAGGACTTGACACGCATGGATTTTGCTTGGCTGCTTTGGCACTCATTTACAAAGAGGAGCCAGTCAGCAGAGTTGTCCATGTAATAACCAACTAGAACATAGCAAAAATGGAAACAATAATAGAGATGCTAATGTCCTGAGTGTTTAGAGAAACAAATGTTCAGGTCAAGGGTCAGCAACCGGTGGGCCTGGTCCGGCTCGCTAGGCAATATCATACCCCTTTTCCCAAAGACGCGCGCAACAATCTCCAGGTCAAATAGTATGTTTGGTTGCAAACCTGGCAAATCAAACGCTTTAACTGTGAACAAATTGAATCAATTTACCAGATAGAGTGCGCTAATCAGCTGATCCCCAAGCAGACAATAAGCTGAAAAATGCATTTGCAGCGAACGACTTCGTTAAGTTTTTCGCTGGCCTTCCTAAATTGAAGATTTACAAATTTATGAGACCTCACTGCAACCTTGAATGAAGTGTTCACTTCTGTGAATATACTTTTCAAGATGAGGACTGTGAAGTCAAATGTGGATCTTGCAAATGACAGATGAGCACCTCTAAAATGTTTTATGACTTCCAGTTAAGAGTTCTAATGTGAACGTTTGCATCTTGGCAAGCAGTATTGAACACCTAAAATCTTAGGAGAGGGGGCTCAAGCAATCTTATGTGTGCCTTTATCAAGAGATCACCTTTGCATATCATTTTAAGTAGGTGACAGTCTTTCTTATCTGTTATTTCTCTGGCCTGACTCCCTCCCTGCCCCTTTCCTCTCAGTCTCCGTTTGTCCATCGGCACTTCCTGCCTTCACTCTCCACTTTGCAGCGATTTGGCCCATAGCAGCAACAGGTAGCCGACCCTAGTTCAGACCCTTTAAACATCGTGTCAGAACACGCTACTGCGTGTTCTGACACGCAGTAGCCAGAGAGGTCCTCAACACAGAGATCATTAGCGACGAAGAAACATCTGCATTCATACTGTTTTGCCTTGACATTTGAGAGACAAGAATGCGGGACGGGATGTCTTGCAGCCGCCATATTCTCACGTATCAATCAAAACATTGGGCCACTTGCAGAAGGTCACCTTTGTCAGTGTGGGAGTTCAAGGGGACAATGATAAGGCCCATTTGTCACATCTACGGTACTCTGAATGAGATGATTCATTCACAAAAGGGACTCTTGACATGTCCTTAATGCAAGCAAGTTATGACAGTGCTGTTTTACTTTTATTCAAGGTTTGAAGTTTTCAGGTTTTATTTTTCTTCCATATTTGGCATTCTTTTTCTAGTTTTTATCTAGAAAGTAAATTTTGTTGTTCTGTGAATATTTCTACATATCAAGGATTATAGTTTTTTTTTTCCACTGATGTGTCTGGTATCTCCATTCCACCTAAGACTCTATAGGGTCCTTTTTTCCTTTAATACTAGGCAGATATTAAGAGATGGTTGTGCTTAGTATGCTGATCTCGTCTGGAGTTCACAGCTGCCACATCGAGGGGGTGACAATCCTGAAACCGTGTGATTGCACCTCACATGTAACAATATAAGTTCATAAATTAGTGCTTCTATTTGTCACACTATTGTGTTCAACATTAAGACAGTGATAAATGACGAACAAACAAGTACAGCTGAGGCAAATATTGAGTCTTCAGAGTGTTAACATAGCCCTTATTATAATTTGTAATATATCACAGTCTGAGTACCATTACCAAGGCATCGGCCGCTCATGAGTACAAAAAATAAACAAATAAATGTATGAAAATAAATAGAAAACAAGAAATCTTTAACTTCACTGGTCATCTAGATCACAATTAGTCTATATGACTGTAATAAAAAAGCACAAAATCTTAAAGATTTTTTTAGGAAGTAGTGCATCTGATTGTTTTCTGTTTTTAACTGTCAGTTCCGGAAACACCCTGTTGTCATGTGCCACTGCCATGCAATGCCAATTCGTCTGAGTGACTGCCCTGACGCTCGAAACTGACAAGCGGCCGGGGTGAAGTACTACAGTAGCTAAAGCTAGCCAATCAGACAAATGTGAGCTTAAAAAGACAACCGGTATCAGGCTTTGAAGCACTGCCTACTCCACATACGAAATTCGGGTTGCAATGCGTGAATCTTGTCATGAACTTTGATAGAAAATGTGAGAACGCTCTCGTACACCTTGAAGTTGTGAGACATTTCGGACAGTGGAAACCTTTTAAACCCCTTCCGATACGAGAGAGGACATGGCACATAAACACCGGCCACAAAAAGCAAAGGTTAACCCTTCTAAGTCTGTGTATCATTCAGCCTCCCTCAGCACAACATAGGGCAATGCCGAAGGTTAGCCGACGGCTCGATAAGGAAGTGCGTTGTAAGGTCACGCAATGATGCACTTTGGCATACGATTTTGATCGTTGGTTTTGATCATATGATTTGATCATATGGTTTGATCTGAAAGCACCAAACCCTGTTTATATTGTATTTTGCTTTGAGCACATCGAATTTTGCAAATGCTGGTACCCAGTCATGAAAATGGTATCCAATGAATGCACACTTGTGCAAAGCAGGAATTTAAGTTGTGTGATCAGTTTGTGCTTATAGCCTGTTGTGTATTTATCGTTTTTTGAAAGATTTCACATCATATTAGCAATTGTGACATGTAATACCTCATGTAATATCTCACGTAATACCCCCTCTTTCAAAAACCTTTAAGGAAATGAAAAAAAAAAAATTACAAGAGTTCCGAAATTGTTTTGTTTGATTTGTTTTGCTGAAATTCCTCATTTGTTATGTTCTACTCTGAATATGGCTATTACAGAAAGCAATACAGCACTTTGGGGGAGGGGGTGGCATTATTAATGGTTTTGTGACTAAATGATGGGGCACTGGCACGAGGTGTGGATTTTAAAAAAGAAAACTGAGGATACTTCATGAATTGCCGGCATCCACCCTACGAAAATAAAGAGAGGGTGGGAAAAAGTGAAACCACTCGCGAGAAAGGATTGTGAGAATTGAGTTATATAAGAGACGGTACCTCAAAGTTACGCAATCTTTATAAAAGTTCCCCTTTAATATTAAAGTTTATCTTTTCTTTTTCTTTATGAGCTGCTTTAATGGGATAATATTTGAGTCGTCTCTGCAGTCTTTATCATGAGCCGTGATGGCCCACTTGGTGCTGCTCCTTTGACGCAATCTCCGCGAGACAGCCGACCTTGAATGCCGAGATAGGATGGGCAGACGGCGTTAATATGAAGCCGCAGGATTTATTTCTGCATCTTTTATCTCGAGAAAGTTCACGCAGTCTAGATGTAATTTTGTGTTTGCTTTGTTTTATTTTCATTGATAACAGTGATGTAAGCTGATTAAGGGGGACACTACCCAGAAAAAACAGTTTCTGCAAAAAAAGTTGATTTTGAAAAATGTCATATTTACATCCACCAACATCTAAAGAGTATTCCCAGGGGGTTTCACTAGTTTACACTGCATAGTTAATTTCTTACAAATTATTTTCGGTCCACCAATGCTAAACAAAAGGTAGGGGTTGGAGCACTTCAAACGCATTTTTCTCCATTCCACTTTTTGGCATAGATTTCACTTTAAGAAAACTATCGTTTTGTTATTACGTAACTTGGATTAATTTTTATGAGATTTTCTGGGGTGAAATTTTAAGAGGAACATAACTATGAGCTTGTATTTTTTTATTTTTGTCAATGTTCATGCTCAAAAACTAAAATTTTGGACAAAGGATGGAAATCTAAAAAACAGTATTCATGTTTATGTGGCTTTTTTGTCATAAAAGATGGTATAATATAGAAATATATCTCCATAGTTATCTGCTCTGAACTGTCCTAAAGCAATATAACACATGAAAACGACAAATGTATAAGTAATTTTAAAACGATAGTTTTCCTAAGCTTTGAACATTTGCAATTTTTTTTGTACTTCACCCAGGTTAACAAAATTTGGCACAAATGTTCTCAACATCAACAGAAACAAGTACTGTAAATGTCATTTAAATCAGACGCACGATTCGAAAATTAACTTTTTTGGGTAGTGTCCCCCTTAAGGGCCATGAGCATTTGTCTCATCTATGTCAACATTTTATGCGTGACTTGTGATTGAGACCTATACTCTAGTTTCTATGCGCTGAGAAACAGAGAAAGGAGGAGACAAGAGCACGCAAAAACATCAGAATGCCGAGCTCTAGTTAAAATAATTACTGGGTAGACCTATATCTAGCTGCCTTTGTCTTCACTGCGCTTGTCGAACGCATTCAAATGCCAAACGCCGAACGCCAGCCAGAACTCGGCGTCTGACGTCCCCGTGCTCTTGTCTCCTCCTCTCCCTCAGCTTCTCGGCGCATACCATTGGTCAGCCCTTATGAAAGAAGTCTCGTGTGTGTTTTTCCCCCTGAGCACGTGGCATACAAAGTACAAAGTACAGAGGCACCGATACTCAAGGTTTTATCACTTAGGTCATGTTACAAAGTTTACTCAATATCACTCCAAAGTAAAGGGTTTGTACGTTGGTGTTTGGAAACCTACTGGCATGCAGTTTTGTTCTATCCGTGTTATCAACCATGGGACCAGCTAGAGTAATTTGGATTAAATTGAGTAAGATTTGGAACACAGCCAGTGTAACATAGTGAAGTACTGCTGTGTGAATGAGCCTACACAAGGCCATACTGCTAGGATTTCTTTAGGTCACCCACCAGGGTCCAGTACAGTGCACGGATTAGACACCAGCGTTGCGTCAGCGTTCGGCTGGGACTTGCGTTGAACCGCTGAGGACGCAAATGCTGTTTCAGCGTTCAGCAGGGACTTAGGTTCCGTCAGCAATGACACGAGTTCTAGCCAAACGCTGACGCAGTACTCATGCGACGGTGTTTCGTTACAGGAGCGCAAAACTGGAAACTGTTAGGGGCCGGCCGTATAATACATTCTGTGTTAGAAAACACACAGATGCTTATAGGTATACTGTCGGCAGACATTATGTGAAGACATCTCCCTCACTGGATACAGTCTGGTTATTCAGTTCAGAATAAGATAACAGCAGAGACTGACATACAGGAAACGCAGGACGCAACTCCCCGACAAACCACAGCCCGTCGCACAAGTCGCTCCAAGCAAATTTTTGACAAAGTTCTTCTGAAACTTCCTACTAGCTGCTTCGAAAGTCCTGTCGGGTACGAGCAGCAGCACTTGAGGACTTGCGCTCGTCTCCTGTCCTTGCGTTTCCTGGCCTGCATACGTCCAGAAAGCCAATTATACTGGTTTAGGAAACGCAGTATTGAACCCAAGGGTGTACCTAGTCTACTCTGAAATTTTGCAAGCATGTGTGATCGTCGTGATTGGAATGAACACGCAAAGTTTTGAGTCCGGAAGCTTCTTTTGTATCTCCTCAAACTCCGCTTCTGTCTAAATCACTTTGATTTTACGTGTGCGAGCTCTTTGGGACTGCACGCGCACAGGGTTTCTTCGTAACAAATCCACACTATGTCGGTGTAAGTGGGTGACGGAGAACCTTGTGTGGCCTGTTTTGCAGAGCTCTCTCAACCTTCCAATGACACGGGCGGTCGTCAGACTGGTGACAAGCCTGTCATTGCGGTCCTGTTATTTGCCTGCAACAGGGTGACGGTGAAACGACCCATAGACCAGCTGATCCAGTGAGTGTGAACTGTGTGGGCCAGGAGGCAGGCGTACAATGACCGACCGCTGTACCGTTGCAGATATCGCCCTTCCAAGGAGCAGTTTCCGATCATTGTGAGCCAAGATTGCAATCATGCCATGACCACCAACGTCATCAAGGCATACGGCAATGAACTCACTCTTATCAGGGTAAGTGAGCTAGACATTGGCCATGCCCAGTTCGATTCGCGTCACCCGAAGGAGATGCCCTGACGTTCCTAATCCGTCAGTGAGCACGGTGGTGAAATCGGTCGTGGTTGCCTTTGCGACTTCTGTCAATGAAAATCTTTGGCAGCGTCGTCCGTTCAGGTTACGTCAAAAGTATAAACAGAGTGGACAACTGGTTTAGTTGTCCCACATTCGTAATTTGAAATGGCGGCTTTTTTGAAGTGCTGTCATTTTATTTGGGGCTCACCATTATCGGGTGGCAGGACAAGGTATTCGTGCGAAAATCCGGAATGCGTATAGGGCCCAGGGTTGCACCTGTACTGAGTAAAGGCCCGTTCATGCACATGCAAATCCTTGAAACCGAGTGCCTTAAAACCTCTTAAACTCTCTTACGATTAAAGAATGCACTGACATGCTGGCACCATCTATCCGCTGACCTTGGAACTTCATTTCACGAGAGCAAAGGTTTGGCAGTATTTATGATTTCAAATATATGTACTACTCATGAGAGAAGTTTGTTTGTAACAGTGGTCTCAAACTCGTTTGAGTGTAGGGGCCAGGTATCCCACACCTGAAAGGTTGAGGGCCAACGTAAGACTCGGGAAAGGGGGGGGTGCAAGGGAGACATTGTGTTTTATGCTTTTTGTAAACTCAGTCTCGTCTGTGACATCTTTAGATTTGATTTGTTTATAAGACTACTCTGGGCCCTGACCTGATATGATAAGAATTAAAATGACAGCGCCCCACCAATGTGCTGGCATTTTAATAGAAAATGTACACTGTCGTTTTCGTTGCTCAATTCACCCAGGAATTAACCAAGCTCAACATGTCTCTAAAAACAATCAGTTGATGCCAGTTGTTGCTTTCCTGACGATTTTACTACAACACTTGAACAAATAGTTGTCTTTTAATGGTGATATATTTTGAAGGCGAGAATCCCAAGCTCGTAGCTTTATCTTTGGCAGTTTCTCCTGCTCATCAAGAGTTTGCGCAGCTGAGAGGCATCCTTCAACGAATAGCTTGTGCATGGGGCCTAGTAGCGGAATTGTTGTACGTTACAAAAAGCTGGTATGCAAATATAAAGCGAAACAAAGGGCAACGGAACACAGATAAGTATAAACTATATGAATATGTTAAAAGAGCGGGGCTACTTTTCGAGCAAAAAGTATTCGACGAGATAAGACATGCCATTTCTAGCGCTCGAGACATGGGAACCGGGACACGTAGCCGGTTTCCTGCGGGCAGCTTCCCAGCGAGCAGCGGGGGCGTGTTTGAGACGTCTGGCTTATAACTAGGGCTCCGTCTTTTCGGAGTTTATTTTTCGTCAAATTCGGAGAGTGTTTTTCGGAGTTTATTTTTTGTCGAAGATTCGGAGTTTATATCTGTTTGATTCCCAATTCTCCGCAATTCGGAGTTTAATTTCGCAGCATTTCCTATTGAAAATAAATATGTAAATAATAACCGGATGTAAACGTATGCCAGATAAAAAATAAAACGGTGCGTTTTATTTTTCCGCTACTAGGCCACAAAACGGCGGGTGAGCGTTGGCAGTGTATAGCCGACAGCACCGAGATATTTCTTGCGCAGGTGCCATCCCATCCTAAGTAAAAAGTTGTGTATGTTTTTTTATTTATTTTTTTTAAAATAAATTACAGTAAAACCTGAGAGATGCCCCACCCTCGAAAGATAGCCGACCCCTATTTTTGGCTTGATTTGCTATATTCGTTTAAACACCAAAAGATAGCCCATTCCTAGAAATAGTAGTATTGGGATCGGATCAATGATGGCCTCGGCGTAAATGCGGCTAGGTAGTTCGCTATGGCGGGATATGAGCAAACATTGCTGACTGGGAAGTACAGTAATTTTTGCTTCGTTGCCCCTCGCCACCATAACAAGCTTGGAAGGGACACGACCTAAAAATAGCAATTTTTAAAACTTTTCTTGATTGTACATTGGAGGTTAGCCCCCTCAATATATTCAGCCGATTTGCTGTTGAGGTTAAAGGGCAACTCCGGCCAAAACTGAAAATGAAATAAATTACTGGTATCGCTGTAGTGACACAAAATACGACCCCAGCCAAAATATTACAATTGGGGGACGCCGCATTCTCAACTAATGCCGATAATAAAAATGCAACCAGCCGCGAGCCTCTGCTCCTTAGCGGGCGGCCAGCGGGTTGCCGATCGCTAAAGCAACATTGGGCTGTGACATCAGTATCGTTCTATTTTATTTTCCTCCGGTCGGGCGTTGCGCGGAGTGCGCTTCTTTGAGCCGCTACAGTCGACTCTCATTAATTCAAACTCTCTTTATTTAAACTTGCGGATATTCAAAATAACATGCAGGTCCCATCCTATGCATCTCTATGGGAAGAAACTGCTGATAATTCCAACTTTGCTTTATTCAAACAAATTTTCAGCCACCCTCAAATTCGAATTAACGAGATTCGACAGTACCACCGCTACTTCGGCTTGTGATTGGCGTGTTTAGCCGTCGCTTTTATCTGTAGGCCGTGTAGCTTCGGTATAGCCTTTTGTCTATTTTCTTGTGAAAACTCCAAGACTCGTTTTAGCGAGCAATTCGGTGCGCCCAAGACTGCCCTGCTATTCCTCGAAAGATGCCGAGTACAACTTGAAGCGCTGTGGGCTGCTCAAACAACCTGCTGCGCAACCCGGAGGTGCTTTTTCACAAGTTTCCAACGGACCGGAAATCGGAGAAGGTGTGGGTGAACGCTGTTCGACGAGTGGACTTTGGACTTCGGATTTTACGCGGCCGAGGAAAAAAGAACGATAAAACAGACGTGTATAGCCCAGCACACGCGTGTTTGGGCGCCGCGGCCCACGCCGGAGAGCCTCAAAGCTTCGTGTCTGGGACTGACCCGCAGCGCGAAAGCGAGAGGGCCCCCTGTACTGTACGTCACTGGCAGCGCGGCGTAGAGCAACGACAATTTAGGCCTAGCGATGAGTACGGAAAACCACACGCACGGCGACAGCCGTTAACTCGTTTTCCAGTCGCTACCTTTTGGGTATACAAGCGACGAGTACGGCATAGCACACGCACGGCGGCGGCCGCCGAGTACGGTACCGTACGAGTTCACGGATTTTCCATTCGCTAGCTTTTGGGTATACGCACTAACTCTTGCTACATATGCTGGATAACTACCACGTATACAGAATTAAAAACAAAATCAGCTTACCTCCTATCTTTAGACGGCTAGCGCAACAGAGGTAGGTGCCGCTCGGCCTGCGTACTCGTTGAACGAGAACGATCCTGACGTCACGTTCACATTTCGGCTGATTTCCAGTGTTGCTGGGGCCTCGAGCGGCTAGTTTCGGTTTTGTTGGCCGCGCCCTAAACAAAACTTTGAGGCGTCGATATCTTTAAAACTACGCACAATAACGAGAAAAAATTACACCTTGCAATTCAGGAACGCTGACTGCGCTAAAAACAGTCATAATTTCAAAATCGAAAGTATGGACCGGAGTTGCCCTTTAAGTGGGCTTTTCTCGGGATTTTACGGTAGCCAGTTGTTAGTCAGCATTCATTTCGTCCAGTTTCTCACTCCGTCCGTGTCCAGCTGTGGTGTTTCGATTATGAAAGAATGAACAAATGATGACGGACGACTCCAGCTGCACACATCATCCCTATTATGCACCAACCCACTCTCCAGTTCTTTTGTTCATTCAGCTTTAATTATGTTGTGCAAGCACGACGGGGTCAGAAGCATGGTAGTTTTTCCTGGTTGGTTCTCAATGCTGACTTGTACTTAATGGAAGTTGGCAAGCAGTTTGGCTTTGTTTGTATCACATGCAGCCTCTGCATTACAGTCAAAAAGATGTTTTTTATGTTTATGTACTTGTAGTAATAGGATATGACCTTCTAGTTTCCATTGTCCCTTGAGGGGATACTTATGATCACCTGCATCTTTTGTATGCTCTTCTTATGGTTGGGGCGGAGTTGTGAGGCACTGTTTTAAGTTGAATGTGGCATTGACATTTGCTTGCATTTCACTTGTGGAGACCAACAGAGAGGGCTAACCTTTACCGCTTAAATTGAAGCTATGCATAGGCACATTCTGCTGCAGATAGTTTGCAGCAGCCTTTTAGTCACCCCATAAACTGCAAAGAACTCAAGATTTAATATTCAGACTGACTGCATCCTGTGCTCTTTATCCTGGCTTGTGTGCAGGTGCTTGTAGCAACCCTCCTCTAACCATTAAAATTTTGAATGTCATTCTTTTCTTTTAAGGTGTGAAATGTGCCTTCATTTCATAGACCTATGCCATAAGCAGTCGCACCCAAGGTCTTCTAGAACTGGAATTTTGCACCTTACATTATTCATATGTTCTTTTCACAAAATGCAGAAATCTTGTAGTATGCCTATGACAAGCAATTCAAAGCCTCTTTTCATTTTGACAAACTGATCTGCAGCGTTCCACGCGTGTGCTTCATAATACTGGGTGTATCAAGGGGCGGCCAGGCTCTTTAAATCGACTGCAAAATTCGGTTTCTTAACCTATCGCGTTCCGATTTTGTATAGCGTTGGCCACAGGTGGTGCATTTTTGTCTATGATATTCGCAAAGAGTGATGGTTTGAAGACCGGTGGCTTCGCTGCATTTTCCATAGGAGCTAAGCCTTTTTCTTTTTTTACTTTTTTCTCAGGTAAGCTCGCTCTTTGCGAATTTCATAGAAAAAATGCACCACCTGTGGCCAACGCTATACAAAATCGGAACGCGATAGGTTAAGAAACCGAATTTTGCGGTCGATTTAAAGAGCCTGGCCGCCCCTTGATACACCGAGTAGTAACATTGGCCTGTCTGCATTTGTGACAGCCTGTTAGGCCTTGTGCACTATCTGTCAGGGCAGGCACTTCATGAATATTGTTTTTGTTTTGCGTTTTGTGTGATGACTGAGGCATTGATAAAGGATGCTTGTTTCTAGCAACCTGACCAGAGTGACATTCCACTAGTGGGCAAGGAGAAAAAGTTCAAGGGTTACTACAAGATAGCACGACATTATGGCTGGGCTTTGAATAAAACCTTTCATGACCTCATGTATGACACAGTGATCATCGTTGAGGGTAAGTGTCTTCAAGCTTTTCTGCTTCTGTTAATTGTTTATCTACGCTTTCTTGATTAGGACAGAATGGCGTAACTGGACAAATACACAATGCTTACGCATTCTTTCATTAATGTGAGCTGCCCATAAATGGGTAAAGAACTTCAGTGTACAGATTCAAGAAATGTAGGCGTGAAAGCAATTTGCTCGAGCTATACTGCTCTACACAAACGGAAGCTGAAACAGATATAGGGTGAGCCATTCATTTTGAAACAGTGTCAACCAGTCAAGTATGTATTGTAGATGTTTGCGACTCCTCAAAAAGGTTTTGCCAGGCAATGTTTCTATGAGCTTAGAGGCCTCGGGCTAACAAGCTTGCACATGTGTCTTACGTTACAAGCATACAAACTTGAGACGCCAATGAGCGAGGAGCTTTATTTTTGCTGTATATTTTCAAGAACAAAAGCAAACCAATTTTTCAATGCAAAAGCATTAACTGTCTCAGGGAGCGAGTTGACGTCATCAGCTTTGAAACCATGCAAAACGGCACCGCAATGAAACCATGCACAAAGCTAGCCAACGGCACCTTTTACACTTTAATCCCATTGGCTGGCGCGCGTCGACGAGGCTCCCATTGGCCGCTGCGCGTCAGTTTGTGTGGTGTCATCCTGACTGTTTTATCACACTGTTGTGTTATCACTGATCACCACCTTCGCTCGCCTCTTATCGGTTGTACAGCGCGGGGCAATATATACCGCGCATGGGATAAACCAAGAGGGTCGCTCTGCTGGGAACTACGTTGCTCTCTAATCCTTCCTCGCGCCGCAAGGCACACGACAGTTTCAACGATCGCTCACCCGATGGCGCTGCGTGTCCGTGAGGCAGCGGTTCCACCGTTCCATGCCCAAGGATGGCGCATTGTACGCCGCAGATTAAAGAAGGGAGCGAAGAGGGCATGTATGCTTTCACATTCACAACTCATAAAAAGTGCTTAGGTGTACCTCGAGCCTTTTTTTATTCTTTCCTATGGAAAGTTTGCTATTGTTATTCGAAGGCTGATGGCGTCTCTCGGTGATATTTCTGTGCCACATGGAGCCTTCGACCAACTCCAACGAAGCCCTTTCATTAACTGCGACAACAGAATACCACAACCGAGTGCAATTCATGAATTGGACTCAGGCACTGCGTTGGAGCTCGGCTTGGGCTCGGCTATGGTCAGTGCCTCTAAAAATATTCGGGTTTGGGCTTGTCCTCAAATCTCTGAGCTCTTGCATTCCGCCAGCTTAAGCATGAGGCTGCGATGAGCATTGCTGGGATTGTTCTGCATCAGAGTATGTGGTTATTTGTCCTGGCTCCAAGGCGATGCAGTTGATGCTGCTCTATTTTTTTGAGCGCAGCTCTTAGGCACCCGTTTCCGGCTTGAGCTGCGTCGCCGTCGGCGTAACCGTAAGGTCATGTGACCCCCCAGGTCATGTGACCCCCCCCCCCTCCGAGGTCACGTGACCCCCGTGAGGGGAGGAGGAGAAAGGAGGGGTATACCCTCCCTTCAGTACCCTTCCCCTCCTCCTCCTCAAGAGCTGCGCTCCAATTCGGCGTTACAGGGAGTTGTAACGCCCTGTAACGCGTTACAACTCCCTGTAATTTTTTCAATGCATTTGCAGCTAGCACATGACAGAAAGAAGCTAATCAGAACTGAGTACATTACGAACATCAAGGATTCCTTCTAAGCAGTATGGAGCATAAGTCAGAAAATTGTTTTATGGTCACTCTTAGCAGTCTCACTACAACTCTTCCTATGAATCATCACATTTTGTTTCAGTTTTTGGCAACAGTAATCAGACTAATTCCCAGTGTAAAGCCATTTCAGAATGAAACTGAGCTGTGGCCACACATTTCTGATCTCTTGGCATTGTTTTGTACTACTTGCAGATGACTTGGAGTTATCCGTAGACTTCTTCGAATACTTTTTAGCTCTCTATCCAATTCTCAAAAGCGATCCCACGCTCTACTGTGTCTCGGCATGGAACGACAATGGGAAGGCAGGCTTAGTGGCAGAAGACTCCGGTAAGTTTTGGTCCACTTTTGTCCTAGAAATATGCCTCCTCTCCATTCATTTGGCATTTTTGAGGGCACATCTCGGCGGCCTCCTGCAAGGCTCGGGTACCCCTTGGCACGGACCTGGGATGTGCATTTGCCGTCCTGCTCTTTGAAATACTTTGTAAAAAGGATGAGATCTCCAACCTGCCTTGTCATGTTAGGTAGCGTCAGTTGGCCAGCAGAACATTGTTTTTTAGCTTCTTTTGGTCAGCTGACTACATTTTGTATTGATTGCCTCCTTCTGCCCTGTGACTTGCGGTCCAGATATCTAATAGTACTGTCGAGACCGGGTGTAACAAAGTCAACGCGAATCGAAAATCGCTTCGCTATATCTGCTTCTTTGTTATATATGAACTCAAACAAATAACATGAAAAAGATAAAGATAACGCAGGCTGTCACAGGCACATGTTTGTCGGAGCCTGCAGAAACCGGTCGAGGCTTCCCTGCAGGCATCCTGTTCTAGATCAACGCCGCTTCTCGCCAACTGCGAAAAGCTCAGATTGAAAAAAGATCCTGCTAAGTACGGACCGTGTCGACAGCTGCGATGGCCCCGCGGAGGACGCCGGCGGTGGACGGCATTCTTTACGTTTATGCGCAGTCCGTCGTGGATGGCACGCTTTTGATTCAAGGAGATTGCCTTCATCTTCCTGTCGAGGTGCCAGCGATGTGGGGCCTCTCCATCGTTGAGTGGCGATGATTGGCCGAATCGGTGCTTGAGCAAAGTAGACTTTCGTGCAAGAGCGACCTCACCTACCAGATGCCGACACAGATCACAAAGCAAACAAAGAAGTGTGCACGGTACTAAGTTCGTGCTCGAGCTTGTTTTGTTGTCGGTATAGAGAGCCTAGATTTAAGAGATGGGGTGACTGCTCGGTCGGGGTCGTGTGATTTCTGGTCCGTATTTGCAAAACGAGCTGCTGCATGCAAGGAGGCAAAACTCAAAAGCATTCACCTTCTGCAAACATGTTCGCCTCTCCGTCCAGTTTCCTCACCACACTGACCACGCGAAAATCATATGGAAGCGTACTTACTGCTCCTCTTTTAAATCTGGGCTCTCTCCGTCATCTCCGCCGGTAGATTGTTGCTAGCGCTCCGAATGCCCCTATCGGCATGCCACGACGTCTTCTCCGTGTCCAATGCGGTAAAGCCGCTTCCCAGATAAAGTGCGGGGAGCAGACGACGTTGCAGAGACTACTGCCAGCGGCCTTTGCAGCATCTTCTGCAGCCTGTTCTGGGTGGCTTCTTGGCCGCGGCAGCAAAGTGCAGCGGTCCAAGACTTAGTAAACTTTCCAAATTATATTCTTTTTTTAAATTATCACAAAATTTTTTTTCGCTATATTCATGGGAACCGCTCAATTTCCTTTGCTAAAACAGACACAAATGCATTGAAAAAGTGCTAATGGGAATGGGAAGTCAGGATCGCTTCGCTGTAGTTGCTATTTCGTTATAACGGACTTCGTTATAACCAGTCTCGACAGTACTATTCTTAAGACTAGGGTTTTGATATTTAGCCGTAAGAACATGGTGGATGCTTGCTTTGAATATTTTGAAAAAGTGCCTTGATTACTTTCATTGAGACAGGACTGTTTCATTTTCAAATCGTGACAAAATGTTGAATCCCCTTAATGTAAAGTATAGTGAGCGTGCGCTCATGTCGCAGTAAGCGCCCTCTCCTACTTATGAAACGTTTGAAACATGAGCAAGGGACATATCGAGCCCCCACCCCTGCAGACTTTGGAGCTCGCCGAGCTAACTGTGATGCTCCTCTGCATCGGCCGCTCCTCTGAGAATTCGGTGCAAGAAGGTGAAGTTTTATGCAAGCACACGGATGCCGAGCGGTGACGTTTGACTCGAGAGTGCGGGCATGAAGCAGCCTTGTCGAGAATGGCACAGCTTGTTTGATCTTCTCTATTGGATCAAACAAGGGCCAAGCGAAAGCTTACCCCACCATGCACCCCTTCTGTATTGCACTGTCGAAACTAACGAGCGCCCGTCTCCGCTTTTCGTGATTAACTCCCACCTTTAGGTTTGACACTTGCTCAGTAATTTATGATATGTGAGGCTTCACCGTAGCATAGGAAATGACCCACGTGATTCTCGCGGTGACGTCATTTCAGAGCATCTTCATCGGTCAGACTTCTTTCCTGGCTTGGGTTGGATGCTCACAAAAGATCTCTGGTTGGAGCTACACACCAAGTGGCCCAAATCGTAAGTATTGTGTCTTTCCCGTTTACTTGGTGTCAGCTTTATTGTTAGTCAGGAATGTGCACTCTGTATTACTACCGTGTTAACATAGATGTACTAGGTCGACCCATTTCTTAATTTTTGAAAATCTGCACCGTGTTGTGGTGACATAATCGAAACCAAAGCATGCCACCGCCAACAAAACAAAGCAGTCGCGGTGTCGAGAACACATCGGTTTTCTACGACTACAGCCGGCTGTGTCTGTAGCGTTGCGTTGCTTGTTTTACTTTTCCGGGCAATGGTAACGAGTGACGTTAGCAACGTTTCCTCTCGGCGCTCAGCGGTGTCCAGGTGATTAGCATGAAGCGCTTGCACAGCGCGCTTCTTGGGAGCCATTCGGTTGCCCCGCCGTGGTCCCGTCGCAGTCCCGCTGTTGCCGCCGTCTCCTGCGTCACAACTCACCGTCGTCTTCTCAACGTTTTGATTTTTGTCTCTTGGAGTTTTTGTTTATTATGAGGTGTCGAGAAAGGGGAAACCAGGAGATCTCTGGAGTTTCGCCCACACTATGGACACTACATATAAAGAATGATGCCGCAGTTGTGCAGATGTCGTCGAATGTCATAGACACCAAAATGTGGTGAAGAGTGCAGTGCAGACCGCCCCGGTCCCGCCCGTCGTTGCATAGAGGATCACGTGACATCCCATACCACATGATAGCCATGTTTAAAATTAGATTTAAAAATATATCTTCTATTTTTGCAAAGCAAATGGCGTAGCGTATTTTATTAGAGCTTTTTAATGCAGAATCACTCATTATCCCGAAATCTTCGGAATTGAGCGGAGTTGCCCTTTAATTCAAAGTGTCTCGCTGTCCCCGTGAACTTTGAATTATCGAGAGTAGACCATAGACTGAGTGTGCAATGACAGGCACAAATGAACACAGCTGGAATCGGCTCACAGAAGTGCCTTTTTAGGAATGAGCATTGTAGAGATCTGCCAAGTCCGAACTTCGCAGGGACCGAAAAAACATCAGAATAACAGACAAGTCTGAAAAATTAGCAGATTAAAAAACTTTCTTACGTCTAACCAGGCTAAAAAGCCGTCAATAGTGCCTTGCTTCAGGTTATGCCTGTGCGTTTTGATTCAGGTTATGCCTTTGCTTGCATTTGGCCACTTTCTATTAGCTTGAGAATCGCTGCCTTCTTTTCTAGCGTTATGGTCTAGTACTTTCCACGCTTCTTAGCGACCCTTTGCAGCGGCGGAAGAACAGATGGGGCCATGACGTCCAAGCCAGTGTAGTCTGAAAAAACGATTCACCGAGACGAGATGAGAGGTGCAACTCCTAGTGATGCAAAACTATCGATAAATTGACTATCGATACCATCAATAGTTTTTCCAAAACTATCGATAGTGACGCAGAACTATCGATAGTGGACTATCGATAGTACTATCGATAGTTTTTTATAGTTTTTCAATAGTCGACTATCGATAGTACTATCGATAGTTTTTTTATAGTTGACCACCGATAGTACTATCGATAGTACTATCGATAGTCGACTATCGAAAAACTATCGATAGTACTATTGATAGTCGACTATGTATCGTAAAACTATCGATAGTACTGTCAACGGTTTACTATCGATAGTTTTGCGACACTTGTAGTTTGCCTGGCTCCTTCTTCTCTTTTTCTCGCTTTATTTTCTCAAATGGGACACCAACTAGCCCAAGCAGTTACCAGGTAAGTGCTTGGGTTAGTTGGTGTCCCATTTGAAAAAATAAAGCAAGAAAAGAGGGAGCGACGCAAACTACTAGTGTCGCAAAACTATCGATAGTAAACCATCGACAGTACTACGGTATCTATAGGTTTACGATAGTTGACTATCGAAAGTACAATCGATGGTCGACTATCGATAGTTTTTCGATAGTCGACTATCGATAGTTTTCCGATAGTCGACTATCGATAGTTTTTCCGATAGTCGACTATCAATAGTACTATCAATGTTTTTTTTACTATCGATAGTCATATTTCTGGCAACTATCGATACTATCAATAGTACTATCGATACAGTCTACGCTCATTATAACAGACCTGGTCACAACAGACATTTGGATATAACATACCGATTCATGAAGTTCGGTTGGTTTTCCTCTACATACCATTGGCTTAATTTTATATCTGCATACTACATACTCCTTTTACAACAGACCAAAATCTTGGTCAAAATCAAGGTCTGTTATAACAAGCTTGGACTGTAGTTTTGCACCACTAGCAAGTCCACGACCACAGAATGGCGAAGGGACAAAGCAAATTGGTAACAGTGATGATGATAATGACAGATACCTAGAGAACAAAAATACGTAGCATAGCGTCATCTAGAGGTGGGACTTAGCCAGGGTTCTCCCCAGGAATTTCTGAGGGTGAACATTACCGGGGGAAGGGGGGGAGGGCGAAAAGGGCCCGTTCGTTTTTTGTTTTCTTTTTTGTTTTGTCGCGTCTGTTTGCGACTGTATGCATCCGGGGCATGATAACATAACCACTCACGAGCTCCAACTGCGTTCCCGCCGCAGGCTCACCACTCGCCATTTTGTCATCAGTGCTGTGGTATTCCTTAAATCCCTGAAACCACTCGCTGCTCTCTTTGAAGTTATTGCATTCATGCATGGAAGCAATGTCTTTACTTGCTCCTCTTCAAAGCAGCGCCCCACTCAAAAGCCTATTCTTAGTGCACATATTCACTTTTCTTGTATCTGTGGTGCACTGCCCATCTCTCAAGGAAATCCTAGAAGCAGCAACAGAAGCATAAAAAAGTAGGTCGGCATCATGGACATACAGTCGCCGACCGATTATTCGGACTTCACAGGGACCGAAAAAACGTCCGAATAATAGAGCAGTCCGAAAAATCAGGAGATTGAAAAACTTGCCTTTATTACTTCCAAGTGGGCTTAAAAAAGTCGTAAATAGTGCCTTGCTTCAGGTTACGCCTGCATGCTTTGTTTTAGGTTACGCCGCCGTTTGCGTTTGGCAACTTTCTGTTAGCTTGAGAATCGCTGCCTTCTTTTCTAGCGTTATCGTCGAGTACTTTCTGTGCTTAACGACTCATCGCGGCGGCAGAAGAACAGATGGGGCCATGACGTCCAAGCCAGCATTGTTCGAACGAGATCAGAGGCACAAATGCACGAGCGCAAGATGGCGACTGGCGACGCGAAAGTGGGGTGGAGGCGCGAAGGGATGGAAGGAAACAAAGCATAAACGATGATGATGATGACGTGCAGCTAAATGAAAAAAAAAAGGGCTAGCTTAGTGTCACCTAGCGATAGGACTCAGGAGTACTCAAGGAGCGCTGCCAAACCAAGCCAATCCATTGGCAGCGAACATAGAATTCAAAATGGCCGCTTCCGGAGGTGTCTCCCGCTGATCGCTCGAGACGATTTTGTCCGAATAATCAAACTTTCGGACTTCAAGCTGTCTGAAACGTTGGTCGTGAATATGCACTATTTCTATGGGGTAAGTCACGGTTCCTCCTTTAGGTCCGAAATATCAAACTAGTTCAAATTATCGGAGTCCGAAAAAACGGTCGGCGACTGTATAGGAGGAGCTCACTCAGTTGAAGCAACACATCACGGGAAGGGGAATTGCCTTCCATCTACCATTGCCACGGTCAAAGCCGTGAATCGCGGCGGGAGTTGTGTACGGCTAGCTGCGATGTGATCAATCCAGAAATAAGCAGGTTACAATGTGTAGCTTGCTTAAAGGGCAACTCCGCTCAATTCCAAAAAATGTAGGCTTACATGTGATTCCATTTCACAAAGCACTACTAGACAGCTCTACGTCTTCGGATTCGAGAAATGTGGAATATTATTTGTGTAATCTTAATTTAAACATCAGCTGATACCGAAACCGAAACTTCGTTGCGTCAGGCAACATTGGTCTCGTGTCGTCAGAGTCATGGCCACGCCACAACGAACCACGTGGCATACCTGCCAACTCTCCAGATGCGACCTCAAATCTCCCTAAAAAAATCCGCCGTAGTTTTTTTTTTTTTTTTTGACGTTTTATTGTTATAATTATCACGCGTGTGTCATTGCAAGTTACTCGAGAGTAGGTTTAGGTTACTCCGGCGAGTTACCACGTGACAACTCAGAGCAGTAGCGTAAAACAAGGGTAGATTTTCAAACGCCAAGGTACGAAACCTCTACTCCTCAAGTTGGAGTGCATTTTGGAACATGGCTTATATGACTATGGGTGCGCTAGGCTTCAGTGGGCTTTGTCAGGTCGTCGAGTGAGGTGCGGAACGCCAAACTACTCTTTGTTTTTCCCCGAGTTTAGTTGGAACCACTGATCTGTTGGAACGATCGATGGCACTTTCAAAAGCCAAGAAGTACTTGCAAGTATTTCTGAGATCATACGCGACTGAGTTTCCGTGCTTTGTCGCTTCGCGGAAAGCTGACAAGTATAGATTCTGTACCATGTGCGCCTGTGATGTGTGAGCGTTTCGCACGGCGGCAAGCTTGACATCAAGATACACATCGCTTCACGAAAGCATCAGAACCATGCTCGTGCCGTAGAGGGGCAGGGCACCACCGGCAGTTTGCTCCAAAACAACTGCGAAAACAGTGTGATTCGCGCAGATTGCAAAATTTCTTGTCAAACTAAAAAGAAAAAAATATGTTTCAACCTTCCTTTTTTTCCCCCCTGCATGGCGGTCTCCCGAAATTTTATGTTGCTAGGTTGGCAGGTATGACGTGGTCTTGTGACGTTTGTGGGGGCAAAGGACAGGACACGCGACACGGGCAGGTCGCTTCGCATGGCGTGGACGGTGGTGGCCCGGGGGGAGAGGGGAAAGGGCGAAAGAGGAGAGGGGAGTGGAGAAGCAGACTGATAAGCACGCAGGGCAGCGCAAACTAGCACATCTGCTTTACGGTGATCACGTTGACGCCGTTGAGTTAACACCGGGAGGAGAAACTCATGACGTCATCGTTCAATTTCGCTCTGCGAAGTAAAAACAGACAAAACGTGAGAATGACGTAGTCATGCCTCTGACTTAGTGGCTCAACGTTGACCGCTCCAACTCCGTCGCATTGACTGCGCTGACGATTGCGCTTCACGTCGCACGCTAGAGTTGGCAGATTTCGGCGACTTGGCTCATTTGAAAGTTTGCTGGCCAGTTTATTAAATATATAGACGGAATTAGATCGTAATATTTGACATAGGGTCTTCCTATATGATACTGAAGAGGGCTGCATAGTTTTCTAAATATCAAAAATGAAGTGGAGTTGCCCTTTAAATAAGCATTTATTTCGTACCGAACGTCATACGTGGTCAGTGAAAAAATGAAGAATATTGGACAACGGGTGCACCGAGAGGCTTTGGTAAAGCCGCCGGCTGACATTGACGAGCGGGAAGCACTCGGTTACATTCAATGTTCCTACAAGACTAACTTCTGACAGGTGGCCGTGCATTCTTGTTGCTAGCCTTTTACTTCACTAACTCACAAATTTGCCAAGGAAGGGTTGGACGACGTCTCATTCTCGCAATATGCATGCTTGCGAAATTGGTTGTAACATTGCAGGGTATTTTTTTTTAACCGTTTACGGGGACACATACCTAAAATTAGAAACTTGTGAACGGTTGAATAGTAAAATAGGTTACATTGCATACGCCGCGTTAATGCAATCATCACTTATTGCTTGCTTTGATTTTATAATCGGGAACGGCTGTTGGTGTGCAAGGGTTCTCAAACTTTTAGTTTCGAGGAGCCCTTATTTTCTTTGGTGGCAGCTGAGGAACCTATCCCGTTTTCGGCATTGATCCAAAAAGCAATACAGGAGGCTACAAACCACGTAACAATAATGCACATACTAGGAGGTATTGGGCTCATAGTTATACAATAAAGGGTGGCTCAGGTCTGGTACAATAGCGCTTAAACTGGGAAAACGCCATACTGAGGGGCAGGGACGGTCGAGGAAACTCGGGAGTTCGGGGAACCCCTGTGCTCCTAGGAACCCAGTATTAGAAATCATGGGCTAGCAAATGATCATACTTTCTTCACACACGGGGTAACCATCCATTCCGATTTACTCTACCTTTGAAACTTCATTGAGTTGAACGCTCAGTTTGCCGACACTCCATGTAGGCACGTCTTCCCGTTGCCACTACGAAGGTTCTTGAGGGTATGCGTATTCGGAGAGCCGTCCTCGCATACGCTCGCTTGGCTGAGCACGTGGACTTTGGGGTTAGAACACTCACAGTAACAGTAAAGTTCTCGTTGGGGTGGAAAGAGACGCCAGTTTTCAAAAATCCTTTTTATGATCGCAACTGACGACATCGATGGTGGGGCAGTGGCAACGACGACGACTTGAGGGAATAACCTGTTTACATCCATTCACAAAGGCCTGCTGATGACACACGCCCGCTGCAGACGCTCAGGACGTCTCCCGTCTAAAAACCTTCCCGCGATTACGTCCAACTTCCCTCTCGAAAGGGGACAGACATTCCTCCCGTGCGGCGTGGTTGCTCTAGCCTGACTTGCGTTTTCCCATCCCACCGGCTGCTTTCTATTCTTCGGAGAGGGTTTTTTCTGTAACTTTGAAGAGCAGCATAAAATACACAAACATTAAAAGAAAACAAACGTAAGATGCTGAACTGCGAGAACATCACACGACACACTCCAAGAACAACAGGTAAAAATGTGCCTCTGCACGTTTCCGTGCGCACAACAAGCGCTGTGAAGTGCACAGCCAACGTTACCCACAGCAATGACGGATAACGGAGCCGCACTGAAGCGTAATGCCCCGAAACACTTACGTCACTATAAGAAGCCATTTAAAACCAGAACCAATTTAAATCCCCTGTTAGTCTTCATCATCACCACCACAGGATGAGTCATGAAACTATCCCGTCCCTGATGGTCTGCTTCTGTTTCAAACATCTTCCGAGGTGTTGGTGTTGCTCGCCCATTTTGAGCCAGACTTGATCCCAATATTTTGCGTTGCTGTGCAACAATCTAGGGAACAACCCAAAAGGTCTGGGAAAATTGGCCTTTCTCAACTGGGCTTAAAAGAACCGAATTAAACCGACTGAATGACCACACCAGGGAGCAACCATGCGAAGCCTCCCATAAAATACCTCTGTGTGTGTGCCCGTGCTTTTTTTTCCCCAATTTTCGCCGCCATATTTCAACAGTACATGCATTGTGGTGCAGCCGACCCCGTTGTGTGTAGAGCGGCATAAATAGTTCTGGAAAAAAACAGTTCAACGTCGCTCAAAGCCGCTTGGTGCCGAAAGGTCGTGAAACAATGGTTTATTTTTTTCTGAGCAACTGGTGCGCCAGTTTTTTACCACTTTTGTCAGATATTTCCTGTGCTTTTTTATATTGTTTTCGTTATGTCCGCTGTTGCGCTTTAAATTTTTCGCTAAAAGCACATTTAAGATGAGTGAAAGTACACAAACAGGAGCGTGAAAAGTATGCGCGCATTTAGTCCATGCCCTTTTACTTCTACTTTGATGCTCCGAGTTTCATACTCCGAGCGCACCAACTACTAGACGCATGGCGTACAGGAGCGCGACACACTGTGGCTGCGTTCCAAATCTTCTCTAATGAACCTGAGTTACCATGGCAAATTATGTCACGTGGCAACAAAAATAGGGGAACACTGGACGCGGGTAGGTTTTCAAACGCTAAGGTACAGAACCTTTACCCTAGAGTGAGATTGAGTGAATTTTGGAACACGGCCCGAAACTCTCGATAAGCCTCACGAGCTCCTTCCAACCGTGCGGTTATAACGAACCCGGCTTCTCCTGGATACGGGTGGCAGAAGCCGAAATTATTTTGAAGATAAATTGAATAGGCCCGTGTGGAGCGGCAGAGTCTAAAGCAAAAGAGACGGCGACGTTATGAAGTTTTTACGAATGTTTTAATATTCCTGAAAGGTTTGAAGACTCAGCTTCGTGCGCATATGTGGAAAGTTACCTTGGCCGACCTATTTATTGACCATGCATGCTGTTCTTATTTAAATTAAAGACAACATTCTTGAACCTGCTCATCAATGCAAGAAACCCTCAAATTTGTCAGAGATTCTTTGGTTTCAGATCTCGCGCTGCGAGCGGAAGCTTTGCCGATACCGATACACCGTTGTTTGATAGCACGTCAGTTTGTTTTTAGACGGTATGCATGAACAACCCTTTTGCATAACACTTAACTGATATGTTTCGGCTTTCCAATCAAAGTTTCTTGATTCGCTGGGATAAGCAGCAGCATTCCAACTGTTTTCTGATCTCAACTCTTCTGTCACTGAGCTGTCGGCACGCTACCGTTCGATAGATGAATTCGTTTTCAGGCAAAACTTGCAAACAAACCTTTTCCTCGATGCTCACTGATGTTTCGGCTTTCAAATCGAAGTATCTTTATTCGCTCGGCTAAGCATTATAATTTATAAAAGGGGCAGAGCGGTCAAAATGCCTTCTCATTTCGACAACTTTTCTGTCGCTGTGCTATCAGCACGCTACCGTTTGATAGATGAATTTCTTTTTCAGGCGAAATGCATGAACAAACCTTTTCGGAACACTAGTTGCTGTCTTGGCTTTCAAATCAAATTGTTTTTACCTGCTGGATTAAGCACTAATCAACTGAAAAGGAGCAGCGGTATGGCTACGCCTTTCCTCTCGACAGTTTCAACAACAGCACAGCCATCTAGTTTGTTCACGTGGCGTCAGGGAGCGCGAAGAAGTCACTCGCACTCTGAGAAATTCTCGGTGTACGAAGAGTGCACTTTCAGTGTCAGTCTCCGGTGGCGCTCCTGTCCGTTTAGTGAAAGGAGCGCCAAACTCTCCGCACTCCGGAGCACGGACTTAACGCACCCAATGTCAGTTCATTAGATCCAATATGGAGCACCAGCTCGTCTGCTTCTTGCACGGGCTGGGATGATATCAGAATGTTGAGCTCTTATTTGCTGATTGAAAAAAAGATGAAAGCCGTTTACAACTCCCTGTAGGCAGAATTAGAGCGCAGCTCTTGAGGAGGAGGGGAAGGCACGACGGGGGGGGGGGTCCACGTGGCCGCGGGGTCACGGGACCCACGAGGAGGGGGGAGAATTTTCCCCGCTAAATTTAGCGGGGAAAATTTTCTCTACATTAGCGCAGGGAAAATTTTCCGCTAAATTTAGCGGGGAAAATTTTCCGCTAGATTTAGCGGGAAAATTTTCCGCTAAATTTAGACGAGGAAAATGTTCCGCCAGATTTAGCGGGAAAATTTTCTGCAAGATTTAAGCGGGAAAATTTTCCGCTAGATTTAGCGAGGAAAATTTTCCGCTAGATTTAGCGGGAAAATTTTCCGCTAGAGTTAGCGGGAAAATTTTCCACTAGATTTAGCGAGGAAAATTTTCCGCTAGATGTAGCGGGAAAAGTTTCCGCTAGATTTAGTGGGAAATTTACCCATCATGCATCACGCGGTTAAAGGGAAGATAGGGCACTTCTACATTTGAGAAAAAACGCTTGAATGGCGTTCATTTGGCCTTTAGAATAACAGATATCATAATTATATTTCAATCCGACGCGCTGGAGAGCCATAAGAGCAATTTCAAAATAGGGCTGAAGCCCCGCCTCCCTAGCCTTGGGCAGCCAAAAGATCCGTCGATGACGTCACGTACAGCGGCTTTCTTTTGCATTTTCTCGCGTTTAACAATACTTGCGCAGCAAATGGTTTGGGTATTCGGGTTCACGAGGTAAAAATACACTAGAATACACTTCTAACTCATTTTTTTCGAGAAGCTCCTTAGCTTCCTTTAAAGGCGGCGACGGCGCTCAAGCCGGAAGCGGTCGCCTAAGAGCTGCGCTCTAAAAAATAGTGGGTAGACCTCAAGGCATCTAGCATTGAGCTCTGCCCACTATCCTTTCAATCAAAGTCAATCGGAGCTCGGCGTCATTCTGACGTCACCGCAACTCCTGCACAAGAAGCAGACGACTTGCTCTCTGCATACTTTGCTATAACTGGGTTTGTCATAGGTTTGTTCAACTCTATAGTTTAATCTCTTTACAATAAGCCACAAGCGTGCGCATTGTGAGGAATTATTGGGGATAGCAATCTAGATATGAAGTTTAATCGGGCATGTTTTAGAGCGCAGCTCTTAGGCGCCCGTTTCCGGCTTGAGCGCCGTCGCCGTCGGGCGTAACCGCACGGTGCATGTTGGGACATGTCCCATAACCGCGCGGTGCATGTTGGGACATGTCGCGGGGGTCAGTGACCCCCCTCCCGACATGTTGGGAAATGGGGGGAGGGGGGGTCACGTGACCACGAGGGGGGTCACATGACTTGGGAGGTTACATGACCTGGGGTCATGTGACTGCCCCCGAGATCATGTGACCCCCCGTCGAGGTCACGTGACCCCCCCCCGAGGTCATGTGGCCCCACCCCCCCCCCCCGGAGGAGGAAGGGGGTATATCCTCCCCTGAGTACCACCTTCCCTCCTCCTCCTCAAGAGCTTGCTCCAATTTGGCGTTACAGGGAGTTGTAAACGGCTTTCACTTTTTTAAACAGAAGTTCTACAACAAAACCGAAAGCGTGAGGTCTGCCGTAAAATCGATTATGGCGAAGCAATTTCTAATTTGTGCGTGACTGAAAATATACAAGGTAGCCGTTAAAAAGTACCCAACCAAATTTTTGAAAACGATCAACAATGATATTAATCCGAAAGTTTGGATTAATTCCAACATTCCAATCACCTGATACTGTAAACGAGTTATTTTCTCGTGGCTCAATATTTCGTGATTTAGGTCAAAGTTGAAGTTTTGGAATAATTGCGGGTTCTAATTTTCGCGACGCGGTGGGATCTCAATATAGATTCCAATGTGTTTACATTTTACCGAAATTGTTCGCGGGACCAATTTTTTGCGAATTGTAGGCGATTCGCGAAATGTGCGAAAATTAGGTCCTCACGAAAATTAAGTCGTTTACAGTATATAAAAATTCATAATTGCGTGGTGGCTTGCTGCCTATGTTCCAGATGTATAAACGAGCATGTGAGTGACGGTGCCATCTATTGGTAGTGGAGAACGCCAGACTTGACTCTTCAAATAGAAATGTTGCAGAAAAAAGGCTGTACCTATGTCGGTCGAGGTGGAAAGTGCATCGTCATTTTCTTTTTGTGTTGGTCCTGCTGCAGATCGGTGTTTGGGAAGAAAGCTCGTGGAGCAACCAACCTGCCGTTTATTTTCTAGGTTTTGGGATGACTGGATCCGCCAGCCGGAACAGAGGAAGGACAGGGCATGCATCCGGCCAGAGGTGTCCCGCACAAAAACATTCGGCAAGATAGGAGTGAGCAAGTAAGTACCTCGGACGTTTTGGCGAACAGCTGGCCGCTCCCAAACAAACAGAACAAATGTCCTACCCAAGATAGCCTGAAAGTAAGGACTGCCGAGGCAAGAGCACCAACCAGTGCACGGAGGATACACCCTTCACATACTGGCTTCTGCTGCGCTTTCTTTTGCACTTTCCCGGGTAAAATTTTCACTTGTTCATCTTGTGCAACCCAGCCCAGACAACTGGATAGGTCTATCACCTAAGGAAACACTGGCAAGGCATTTAAGCTTGCCGGAAATTTCTTGCCGCAATGCAATCTACACATATTGCACTGTCCACAAAAAAAAAAAAAATGTTGATGTTTTTAAATTTGTTAGCATCTGTAGCTTGTGCGACAGTCTAGCCTCGCTAAGATGGGCCCACAGTTACCAGGCTGGCACCCAAACAAGGCAGTTTTTATCCACTGTAGCCAGACTAGCTTTTGAAGCGTGGCTGCTTGCAAACGTCTGTGTTCGGACCGCGGGACTGCTGTCACCCATGCGACTGTCGCGCCTCCCCTCTTAGCCCACCGTACTTGTGTCTTGCTTTGTTTAGTGCCCGGCATACACCGTTAAATTCTGCTATACAGTGGAATCTCATTGAGCAATATCCCTCCAGAAATGGAAACTTAAAAAGTTAACTGGAACGTTACGTAGTTTTTTTCCGAGCAGCTGTGACTTGTAGTACTGAGCCATTAATTTGAGCCCGACGGGGACCAGAACTTTGTTTGAAAAATGCAATGTTTAAGTTACTGGGAGTTTGAATTAAGAGGGTTTGAATTAACGAAATTTCCTATTTCTAAAAAATCTGTGGAATTTCTGCCTACACTGTGTCGTATATTAATTTATCTTTCTTAACACTTGAAGGCGGCTTGTGACCCACTATTTGGCCTGGTTAGAAAATACACGGCCTCCAATCTTGCCTTATTTTTCATATTTTCCTACCTCCAAGTTTAGCTCTAAGAAAAGTAGACATAAAACTTGCAAAACTATGTTTGAGTGCCGGATTTCAGATATGTATAGAGTTCGAATTTCGCAAGGCGTGCTCGATGCATTGGTCCTTAGGGCTGCACCCTGAAGGTATCCACTTTCGTCGATGAGAGCCGGGCGAAATATTGTGCGATTTGAGCATGTCCGCTTTCTGCGGCACGTGTGGAGTGCATGGCTGACTTGGCATGAAAATATTAGTTCCATATGTGCAGTCTAGAAACAGCTTGATTTCAAACCTAAAATTCAAACACGAGTGTGCTTTGGCATGCAGGTCTTTTTGAAGTCTTTATTTATCATTTTAAGAAATGTTTTAATATGCCTGCATTCACGCTACAGCGCAATCCACTTACAACGATACCAGATTTAATGATGTACTGCTTATAACGATCAGTTTGAGTTCCTGGTCCAGATACAACCTTAATCGGTTATAAGGATTGAATTTCCGGGTTTTCTGATTATCGCTATAGGTGGATTGCACTGTATCTACACAAGCTGCAGTTTATGTAGCCTAGCAACGTCGAGAGCACGCCAATGTTGGCAGCTGTTCTTCGCTGCGTGCGAATACACCTGCATTGGCATCAAAGTGTGCATACGTCGCGCATCATGTTTTCACAAGCAAAGAGACACTCCACGCGGGTCATCCTTTGCAGTGAGCTCGTGCGAGTTCTCAAAGCTTTTGGCGATGCAGAGTACAAGTTTGTCTGCTTCTTTTGCAGAGGTTGGGTGACGTCAGAAAGCCGAGCTCTGATTGGCTCTGATTGAACGATAGTGATAGTGGGTAGACCTCAAGGCAGCTTGCTTTGAGGTCTATCCACTCTCCTTAATCGGAGCCAATCAGAGCTCGGCGTTCTGACCTAACCACAACCCGTGCAAAAGAAGGAGACAAACTTGCGCTCTGCATAGCTTCAAAGAACAATCTTTGTATCAAACACAGACAATACTCAAATATTTTACAACCTTCCTAATTGTTTGCCTGTTCAGATAAGTAACTTATATAGTCGGTGACAGGTCAAGAATAAGTGGAAGCTCCTCCCAGCTCTATCCACTTTAGTAGATAGAGCAAGTGCTGGGGAGGAGGCGACCTCCTCTCCAGCGTTCGCTCTACTAACCTATAACTGCTTTAAGGGCACAAGAGGAAAACATTTTTTTTTATTGTTTATGATAACTTAATTAAGTTTTCACAGTTTGTAGTGCTTGATTTCCTCTCTATAAATATAGTGTTAGATTTGATATAGCTTTTTTTTCTTTGTTTTGGTTTCAATGCACATGCAGAAAAAACTGTTCTTATGCTCAGAGAGAGCATGGCAGTACACTAAAAGAGCCTAGTAAAATAAACTTATTCACTCCTTTTAAACCATTGAGTGCAATGAACTACAGAAATAATGTGTGCGAGTCTTTTTTTATTTTAAAATAAAATAATTCGCAAAAGCACCATTTTTAAAGGCTAACAATTCTTATATTTTTCATAAATATAAATAAAAACATACATTCTACTCAAACCTGTATGCATTTTATGTGTTCTAAACTACAAAAATGCCAAATTTGGTTGCGATAGGACAATATTAAAACATAAATTTCTTCTGTGCAAACCGTGAAGATGAACCAAAGTTACATAAAGAAAAGAACACATTTGGATGTTACCGGAATTGTGTAGTGATACTCTTTTGTGGCAGAAAATATATTTTGTTTTCTTAGATTTTTGTGAGAAATTGAAGCTACTAGAAGGCTGTTATAAAGAGGAGACGGCTAGGCCTGCTTCTCAGTGTAAATGGGATGGCGGGCATCATCACAATTTAAAGAACCACGCACAGAAAAATGGCTCAAATTTATGCCGTTCTGGATTGCCGGGAGGCGCTTCAAATGCACATTTGACTAATTTTGCGATCATAACCAGGGCCTAATATTTTTATACATAAAGTATGAAGAGTAAAAAATAACAAGTCACACTTTTCGCAAAATATCGCCATTTTTCGGCGGATCTTCCCTTAAAGGTAACTGCAAAGAAAAAAGTGTATTTTTAAAGCACTTTCAATTAGGACAAGCATGTCACAAAACAATTTTTCCGCCAAAAACAAAATTTTTTACAGCAATATTTATTGCGCAGGACTGATTTTAGTTTGCGGCTATTTCACCCGTTTTGAATCGCGCGCCACAAAGTTCCTATTACACGTCCACAGGTCGCTTTACGTCACGGAGTGGCGTATACCAGCCACTCCGCGGGCGTCGAAAGAGCGGGAGTTTCAAACGCGGAGAGGTTGGGACTCCGACTAAATTACGTTCTGTGGCGTAATATTGCTAGAAAAAATTTGTTTTTCGCGGAAGATTTGTTTTGTGGCATGCTTGTCCCAATTAGGCTGTTTAAAAAAACACTTTTTTCTTTGCAGTTACTATTTAGAGGATATTGCAGCTCCCGAGCCCATGCAATTCCAATGGCAACTTTTTAGTATTTTTCTCTCGAGAACCACCAAACGGATTGACTTGGGAACGGTTTTATTAGAAAGATAATAAAAAACTGAGTAATATTGCGGCGCTACATTTCCAGATTTTTAAGCTTAAAAGTTTTTACGGGAACTTAAAGATGCTTGAAAAAGCCTTTTTTTTTTCGTTCCGTTCTTCATAAACGTTTAAAAATAAACCGGGGCCAAAATGCAAATTTAGGCTCGACAATATTCAAGACCAGGACTTTTTGAATATATCTCTTACAAGATCTTTTTTCCAGAGATTCTCATTGTAATAAATTTTAACTAAGTTTGTAGCCTATCAAAACGTCAAAAAATCCAGCTGTCAGCTGGCGCCATCTATGAGTCTGTCCGTAAAACTTGCTCTTGAAATTGCGCAATGTGTTATTGCGCCCCGGACTACTTGCATCTTCAAGGTCGTCGGGTTGACAGTCGGGATTTTGAGGAAGGGTGCCTCTCGAAACAGATTGTTCTTTTTTTCTTCCTTTTTTTTTTTGTTTTGTTTGGGGGGCGAAGATGTTTTGCGGGTTATCGCGTTAGTGAGTAATAGGTTGTACATCGCCCGAGCGCGTCCTTGGGAGGATGTTCCGTTCTTTGTTGGTGTTTTGGGGTACGCACAAATGATAGTTAGAAGTTTCTTTTCTTTTTTTTTTGGCGGCGGAGATGTTTAACGGGTGGGTGAGAGTCATCAGTTTTCAATCGCCGGAGCGCGTCATTGGGAGGATGTTCCATTCTTTGTTGGCATTTTGGGTCAAGAAATTGGGAGTGAAAGATTTCACGCTTCAAGCGGTCCTTGCGTGAGGCCTGAAGTTAGCAAATGCAGGTAGACAAAAGCAACCGAAGCGTCAAAGAGTAGATACTGTCTTACCACTTCTTTGTGTTCGAAGTAGGATAGGTGATTTGATCTGGCGATTTCAAATGTTCTGCAGAGATGCATTTAAAATGTTTACTTATTTTAAATGTGGAAGAAACATACGTGAGTTTGTCGATTTTGTTTTAAGTTCGACATTCGCTTTGCATATCAACTTGTGGAGGCGGATTTCTACCGAAATAAAACAAACATTGCGAAAAAAAATTCAGTGAAGCTAAAAACAGAACAAGCTTTCTGGTAGTAGGCGTGACACGTTGCCATTTGGAAGTTGTGAAAATCTGCGCTGAAGATTCTTTGTTTGACCCGAACCAACACACTCTTGATTCAGTATTTTATGAAATAGAGGCGAATGTATTAGACAAGAACCCGCACATCTTTTATTATGGTGTTCGTCGATTGTACTGTCTTGGCTGCGATTAGCCCTTGGTCGGCTGTTACTGTTGGGCGGCGGACAAAAAATCTTACCGGAGAACGGGCGGCGGAGAAAAGCTCATCGGAGAGAAGCTCACCAGTGAAATGCTCACTGCAAAACCGACAAATGCGGAGAAAAGCTCAGTTACGAAATATTTTATTATTGTTTGCACTGCGGTGTTTATATTTAAAACTCGCGTCCGCACTTTGCTCAGCGCTCATGCTGCGCTTTTGCGTGTTCGTATATTTGTAAAACCAAGTGTTCTCATTCAGCCCCTGAAGAATAGCTTACTTTCTATGAAAAATGGGGAAGAGGCAGACGAATCCACAGTTTTGCGGAATGTGAACATGTAAAAAAGTGGGGAACGCTTTCTTTTCTGTTAACTTTTACATGGAGAGAGGACATTGCCTCAATGTTGAGTACTACAAAGTGCAACAATGTGACCTCCGTCTCGGCACCCGACGACTCCTGACCTCCCAAAAAGTATCAAGTTCGTCTTAGGCCACATAACCGAAAGATGTCATTGTTTACTACAAAGCAAAAGAAAAACGGAACATAATATTGTCGCGTGAGCAGCTAGCCAAGTAGGCAGCGCGCCCGTGGCCTAACGGTTACCGTGCTTATCTTCGATGCCTGGCCGTGGATTCACCTTCTTATTGTTTCTGTAATGTCGCGTTCTGGTAATTTCCAGAACCCTGTTGCTTATTCGAGGTTAGAATGTTCTAGGCGCCGAACCTTCTACGCCGATTGTTCCAGAAGCCCACGCGTGTACATAAGAAGCTCCGCGTGGAGAGCCGGAGTCAGTCCTGATCGTGCTGTTTCGTCGACATCGACGCCCGCGACGCCAACCTAATATTTTGTTCGCCCCATTAAACGTTTAGTTTCTTCAGTTATTCACCGCCTCATCATTTGTCATTCGTGACATTATCTTTATCCTTTGGATGCAAAGAAAAAAACACTATTTACAAAAACGAGAAACGATCTGGTCAGAAACCATCATGATGTTCGATAAAACGGTGTTCTACGAAACGGCTTCGATGAAATTGGATTCAATTACATGGCGTTCATATAAATGACTTTGATAGAATAGAGTTCCATAAAATATCGAGAGCTGCGAAGAAATAATGTTGAAAAGGTTTTGTAAATGTGAGCTTTTCTACGCATCTATCCGAAGTCTGGTGAGCTCTTCTCCGCATCCGCCGGATTTCCGGTGTGCTTTTCTCTGCCGGAGAACAGCGCAACACCGAGAGGATCACGGGAGAAAAGCTCACCAAAGAAAAGTTCACCGAAAATCTGACAGATGCTGAGATAAACCCACTCAAGAATTATACGATCAAGCTTTTAAGTTTAGTATTTGCGGAGAGGTATAAACGGTGAGGTATACAGTCAAACCCGTTTATAACGAACAACAGGAAACGCCATGATCAGTTCGATATAGCAAGTAGTTCGATATAGCAAAAACCATTTACAACGAACTTCCACGATGCGTTCGTTGTAAGGCTAGAGCTTTTCTTTCTTTCTCGTCTCTTCGCTTCCAAGCTCCTTGTAACAACGCGCTGGAATTTTTTTTTCCTTTTTGCATGCGTGCAGATTTTTTATGTATTTTTTAGCTTATCTTTTTTTCTGATTCGCTTCTCTTCGTGAGCAAGTGCTTTGGGATGAAAATATTTTTTTCCTGTGCGTGCGTGCAGTGTTTTCTTAGCTTTCTCCCCATCTGAATCGCTTCTCCGCTCAATTTTGTTCGCTGCTTGAGCTTTTGAAATTTTCTTCCTTTCCTACTTTTTGAAGAGGAAGGGACAAGCCAGAAGACGATTGTTTACGCGTTTTTGGAAGCCTCCCCAGGGGAAAAGTTCGATATAGCCAATGTGTTGTTCGTTATAAAAAGTACTGTTTTACATGCATTTTGATTTAAATTTTCCGTGAGTTCGATATCGCCACTAATTCGCTGTACGCGGGTTCATTCTAAACGGGTTTCACTGTATACAAGATTCGTATATTGCAGACACCAATAGGAATGAAGAAGCAGAAGTCCACAGTTTTGCAGAATGGAAACAATTAACTAAGGGATAGACACGTCTTTTTCTATAAAGACATTGCCTCAACGTTGAGTTCTGTGAACAGTAACGAAGTGACCTCTTCATTGCACCCGATGACCACAGAGAGCCCCCAAATTCTGGCAGGACCCATCACACCAAAAGGCATAAGTTACTACCGTAATATCCCGAGTCATCGCCCACCCCCTGCCGCCTGAAATTCATAGAAAAAGTGGGGTGGGCCATGTCTCGGTGGGTGAGCACAAAAAGTTAATAAAAGCGGAGAAAGCCGCCCAGTTTTCTCTCCGTATCTAGCGCTGCTACGCAACAGATACATTAAACTCAAAACTCGATTTAGTTTTATTGTTTTATAGAAAAAATGCTCACGAAAGAATGTTTTACTACCGCGAAGTCCGTTGCTTGCATACGCGCTAGGAACGCCACCGATCTGCATAGAGCACGAACGTTTGTTCCGTGAAAACACGTCACCACTATGTTCTCCTAGTTAGTAAAAAAAAAGAAGAAAAGAAAGAAAATTCCGCAAGAAAATAGAAAAACCAACCAGGCGCAACGAGCGAGCGAGCGAGCGGACCAAAGAAGCGACGAAGAGCGATGCTGGGAAAGCGGGAAAGCCGGCGATCGCGTGGCAAATACTTTGGCGTCGGGCCAAGTCGGGCGCCTTGTCAATCACAAGCTCTTGCGCAACTTTCTTGTTTTTTGCGTACATGCGTACGTCCGTGCACGGCGTGCTATCAATAGGGGTTTGGGACGCTCTACTAACGTCTGTGTAGGGCGTTCCAGAAAAGCTTTATTTACCTGTTGGCTTTGTCTAAAACATTGCACAACCGCGGTCGCGACGTGCGGGGAGAAGGAGCGGGTTCGCGGCGACCTTACTTCGGCGGAGACAGACTTCGACCTTACACTCCGCGGTTACATCCCAAAATATGGGGCGTACGCTTACCTCGCGATTCCTGACCTGGGTTAATGCTTGTGTTATCTTTCCGATTCTTTTTTTTTTTGTCGGATCAATATTTTTGTAAGCAAAACAAACTTTTATTTTGTTATCTTCATCGTTTTCTTTTCGCATGGATACACTACCACTTCGGAGTCGCTCACGCGAAAAATGCGTAAGCAAAGAGAGGGCCTTTCTCTCCGTTTTACTTTGTCACGGACGTCCTCCAACTGTAAGGTCCGCGGCCGCGTCATTTGGGTAGGATGAGTGTTTGCAGATCGCGGAGTCCGCGTTGGGGTATTTGAAGGGGTGGGCGATGACTCGGTGTTTTTTTAGAAATCGATATTGGCCCAAAAATTGGGGTGGGCGATGACTCGGGGATGGGCGATGACTCGGGATATTACGTACAAATAAAAAAAATACGGAAAATAATGTTTTTATTATCCATATATGTACCAAAATAATGCCATTTCCGAAAACGAACATCGTAGGTGAGTTTCCACCGCAATCATCAAGATTCCGATGAGCTTTTCTTCGCGTCGGTCGGTCTTGCGGTGAGATTTTCTTCTATTAGCTATTTTTCGAGATTTGCGACTTCAGCATGGATCTGAACCTTTTTTATATCGGAACCGCAGAAGATCGCACGGGCCTAAAAGACGATGCTGGTTTTCAGCCATCATGTTTTCACAAAGTGAGACACCTAAGGTTCTGTAGCACACTACAAGGTCACACGCACCTACACCTGACATTTCATCAAACGCCGTTTCATTGAATGCGTCATAGGTTTCTGGAATAAAATTTGAAAATTTCTCATTGTCCTCTCGTACGACAGACGCCTGGATGGCACGACGGAGGACAGGCCTGCAAGGGTGTACCTAAGCGGATGGATTCGGGTTCCACCACCTCCTACTCCACTAGCCCCGAATTCTTCGTTTTGTTTTGTTAGCAACGTTTTTTGGCCGGCTATTAGGATTTTTTGTTTAAAAATACCCGCCAATTATTGCAATTGAACGTTTCGGTACGGGACGACCACTTTTTCGATGAAACGGCGCTCGATGAAATATCCTGGAACTTACGCATTTGCCGTTTTTTCCCTTCGGGGTTATTTTCCCGATTATTGCTTTGCTCGACGACAACTCGGGCACAGCTTTGTGCCCCTCCCCTTTATTTTTCCCCCTAAAGAGCAATTGGCAAAACACAAACAAGGTCCAGACTCCTCGATATGCCATATAACGATGGCTACCCTAGCCACAAACCAGTGGACCCCCTCTAACAGACCGACCTCACCAAGCGTTTGCGCATGCGTGAAGCCGACAAAAGTTTAGTTCACAAGAAGCAGGTGGCAATGTCCGAGACGGCTCGTGCCGTTACGTGCTTTTCACGCGCAGAGTTCCAGCGAGGTTCGGGCACGTGCTGAAATATTAAAGTTCCCTCGATGCATTGCGGCAGCGGTGGCGTAGTCAAACTGCCTAGTGAGATGGGTCTGTTCTCTTTGAGAGTTGCGTTATCTCCAGCGCAAAGTGGGAGCATACAATGTTCGTCGTTTTGTGACCCTTTCTTTGTAACAACTCGCAGGTTTGTGGAAACTTCAACTCCGACAGAGAGCAAAGTTGGAAGCCGTCCGCGCCAATATGGTGCCTCTATTAGCCGCGAGAATGAGCTTGAAATCAGTGTAACGATTGGTTGCTCTATCCCCGCCGTGACGTCACTGGTAGACCAGCGGTTTTGTCCCCAGGAGATTAGGACCACACGAATAAAAATATAGGCACTGTGGCACTGTAGGCACGATAATTTTTGCCTTGCAAGAATAAGGCAATAATTATTGTGGAATATACTATCAGCCAATACTAAACCGTTTCCGAAACGGCTTGGCAAAGAAATGATCTTGTCAGGTCACTATCGGAACTAATCGGAACACGTAATTATGGAAGGTATTGTTTTAATAATTTTTAAAGCATAGCTTTGTGACTCTAGAACTACGCTTTGAACAGTAGGTATATAAGACGCAACACTATCAAAACTTGTTGTTATTGATTTTTTGGCATTTCGGCAGTACAACCTATAGTTCTGATTCCAGTGCCATTTAGAGATCGCACACCGATTTAGAAATCGGGGTGACCGTTGAAATCTGGTGCTCTAGAAAAAAGATGTGGTTGTGTTGTTTTAGTGTTAATTGTTTATTCTTTCTTTATCCATCACTTGAACCAGCACGCTCTTCTCCCGAGTATAAAAAAAAGTTGTGACTCTAATGGCTGCTGATGGTATCGTGAACTGGTTCATTTCGTTTCTTTTTTTCACAAGGAGATCAGACACTTTTTTGAGTGAGTAGCTTTATTTTCAAAGCACTGCTTCATGAAAAGTAAGCTGTTGGGCCGCTATTTAGTATGCAACGCCATTCTTACTTGTGGTATATTATTTCGCAGCATTACGACACGACACATGGCATATTTCGTTTTGTAATGATGATATGGCATATTTCGTTTTTTGTGATGACGATATCAACAGTCTACATGCTATTTGGAAATCGTATCTTACGAAAAATCTCGAAACGCGAAATAGCCGAAGAATTGAGCCAAATGAATCCAAAGTATCGGGCAGCTAAATGAGGCTGTTTCAGAATCGAAGAGGTCGTGTGGGCGTCTTATTTTAAATCAGGCGATCAACGCAAAAACAAAACACAAACTGTATTTACACTAATAAATCAATTGAATATACATCATTACACAGAAGTGTCTCGAACGGCTTCTGTCTGTTGTTTGCCTCGTTCCGCTTGTGTAGTTCCAATCTTCTAGTTTCTCGTCGTAAATTTTCTGGTGAGCGTCAAATTCTTTCCAATCTGCCACAAAAGCGTTTTCTAACCGCGTTTTTTTTTCTTCCTAATCCGGTAAGAATAGGACAAAGGGCCCCCTTCGCGTTGCGATGGCCTCGGAGGCCCACAAAGCCATTCTCGCAGCTCGCAGGGTGGAGGGACGGGATGGGTGGGTTAAGTGGGAGGGGGGGGGGCTTTCAGGGTCAAGCCGTCCGCTGATAACCGGAACAAAAAGACAAGCTTTTTATTTATTTTTGTTTGGAAATAGCACTATATCAGCGTAAGCAGGTGAGTACAAAGGCTTCCTCCCCAGAGCCATCTGGATTCCGGAGAAGTTTCTATCGGAGATGAAATTCTACTGAGATATCCTCTTAAGTGTGCCTCTCACCCAAGTCATTGCGATTCTGCCTATCTTGCTTCACCACAATGCAGCAGCATGCTAAGTGGGAAAGCAATCTTCTAGAGTGGTATACACGAACTCATCTCTGTTACGTCACGGCGCGGTGGTGGCGCGTCGGTCGCACTTCCGGTCTGGGGCTGTGGGCGGAAGGCCCCATGTGAGGCGTGTATTCCTGCGTTGTTTTGGAAGGAACCTGACGAAAACATGCCTTTTCGTCAAACCGCCGCGACTGGGGCTGTGCCAAAAGAGTCGAGAAAGGTTTGAAGATCAGTTTTCATGTTCTCGGTTCGTCCGAGAACATGGATATGTGGTAAACCAGCCGCCGCCGGACCACAATTGCTTGGGCGGGAAGCACTTTGGGTTGAATTCACGGATACTTGTGGTCATCAGATTTATTTGTTTCGTTCCAACATGAACGCCGGAAAACCCTCAAGTTGTACGGCCCACCTGCGGACTACGTTCAGTGCGTCTTGAAGTTCGAACGGCCGTCTGATCGTTCGAACTGTCGTCTGCTCTTTCAAACGCTTCTGCTTGTCGTCTGCTCTTTTAGACGACACCGGCCCGTAGACCAAATGTTGGCCCGGTACTTGCGTTAAGAAGTAAGTGCAGGCCTCAAAAGACTTCAGTTTGAAGGTTGGTAAGCAGGCTCGACGTAAACAGTAGATACAAGGAGATGTTGATTATTGTTACCAGCAGCCATCACCGACTTGTTATGCCTGATTCACTTCGTCCGATTCTGCTTGCGATTTTCAGTATCGACGTCGACCATCTCAGCTGCGGTTCACGCTTTTGCAGCCCGAGCGACGTCGCGACTGAAAATTGCGAGCGAAATCTCATCATGTGAATCAGGCTTTAGCGTACATTCTGCGGCGTCCACGCGGAATGAATCGCCGCATGTGAGATTATTCACGCGAAGTTTTGCGGTGTAACGAGCTTCGTTGATTTCGCTGACGCCGCTCATGTAGTCAGACATTGTCAGGAAGACGTAAAATCAACAATTCGAAAGCGATAAAGGGCAGGGGGACTCACACCGACGCCGATAACATCGCATTTCAATGGTTTGTTTATGGGCGACGGCGAGCTTGTTGCCCACACCCCCATCGCGCATGCGCGGCGCCGGTGGCGTCCGCTAGGGGCGCTCCGGGCGCTCCGGTTTGTTTGTAAACATGAGTTGGTGTATAATGCATGTGCATGTGATGGGTAGATAAAAAAAAAAAGAAAAAAAGATGATTGATTCATATGGGTGCTGATGTGGCTTCTCTACCTAGGAGTGGAATTTTCACAATATACTAATAATTAGTGATGGACTGAATCTGCCGAACTTCAGATTCGGCAAAGTTCGGCAAATGCCGAACTTTTAAAGGAAAGTTCGGCAAAGATTCGACAAAATTCGGCAAATGTCTGCGCACGTGCGAGAACGCGACGGGGCCATGAATTGCAAATGGACGCCATGCAGTCATGCGGTTACCATCGTTCATTGTAGCAGCAACCAGTGATTACGGCACGGTGTGGAGTAGGCAACACGGTAACTGTGCGTTTGTGAGCGAGTGTGGTTCTCTTCATTATTTTCTGCCTCAAGAATAGAAGATCGACCAGTAATTTACGCAATCCACTGCGCAAGTGACAAATGATGCGGTACATTCTGGATAACGTGATTTTCATTTGACCTTGCCAGTGATGCAACGAAGTAGTTGAAACATTGGCATGACAATTACTTTAAAGCACTCCTCGTAATTATAACAATCCTGTTTTTGGCTTAGAAGTAGTGTGTGCATGAACAAATAATAATGTTTTTTCAGTTAGTGCCTTATTTTGCGATTGTCATGTATCTGCATAAAACTAAACACAGAACTATAATGCTAGACGTTGCACATCCGACATTCCCCATCTTCCTAAACGTCCGTGTGTTCCTAACATCAGAAATTGGCATTTTAAGGGTTAAAAACGAGGACGTTGCAAATTTGGGACCCACACTTCTATGCAAAGCTGACATCAAGTGACTCAAATTGAAAAACAGGCTTATTTACAATAATATTGTTATCTCTTCTGGTGAAGGCTCAGCAACTGCTGCATTTGTTTTCTGCACACAAGACGGTGACTCCCAAAGAATGCAAGAACACTGTGTATTACCTTCATTTTAGCAACGTACACACACACACTTGCAG
This sequence comes from Ixodes ricinus, assembly GCA_037355805.1. Taxonomy (NCBI): domain Eukaryota; kingdom Metazoa; phylum Arthropoda; class Arachnida; order Ixodida; family Ixodidae; genus Ixodes; species Ixodes ricinus. The sequence goes on along the minus strand of JAZHYW010018860.1, from coordinate 2,434 downwards.
GCTTGCGCTGATGATGCCTCAAAACCAAAACTGAAACTCTCCTAGCATGATTCGTGACTGCACCACGCTCGCTACTACCCAACCTCGTTATCACGCCACTTCAAGAAGTCACTGTAAAGCGCCGTTCACACATATGCAACTGAGTAAGACCGAGAGAGACCAGACCGGTTTTCGAGCCTCTTGCGACGTCTTAGGACCGGATGCGCTGCAGCGGAGCTGGTCCTAAGACGTCACAAGAGGCAAAGCCGGTGCTTGTCTCTCTCTGATCTTGCTGGTTGCATATGTGTGAACAGCGCTTTAAATTACCGGTAAACGCACAAAAACGACACCAATACAATTATCTTGTAGAATATCACCTTATTTAGTAATAACTGTGTCACTATGCATTACATGTTGTATTTAAGGTGAGAAAAAAAAAAACATAAAACCTTTTTCCGCCAGAAAAAACTAAATATCAATGTTAAGTCTGGTCACGCTGTATCTTTGCTGAATCTTTAGAAAAGTTCAACAAAAGTTCCCAAGATTCGGCAAAATTTTGGGCCCATCACTACTAATAATGGCTAGTGCATGGTGATACCCTCGAGTTTATGCGCGTCATTGGTCAGAATTTAGTTTTCCTTATTTGTGAGTTTAAAAAAATGCTTAAGTATTCGCAACTCCAACGCCCTATAGGTGGCAGGGCGGTAGCTCCAAGATGGTGGAAGAGACGGGATAGATTCTCAGGCTTTCCCGTGCGCCTATTTGCTGACGCTGGTCAGCGTGCTAAAAATTATTTATTTGTCTTACAGATGCGAAGCGGTTAGGGCAGGATCATGTTACAGCGTGACGGAGATGTTGATGCGCGTCAGAAAACGAGCATGCTGGTATTTGAAATTTGCAGAAGCCTCAACCTGCAAAGCTTTTGTGGTAGGCCAGTGCGCTTTAGACACTGGCCTCGTCACTGTTTCTACAAAATATTTCTTAGGGTGATGAAAATAATGTGTTTGTGCTTTGCTTGGCCATTAGTGCTCTAAAAAGTGAACCACGCACGGTGACCGTCAAGTCGGAAGAGCAGCGTTCACAGTATTGATGTCTTTGTGGCACAGGCTCACAATTAGCTGCTCACCGTACCAGTTTAGTGTATTCCAACGCGTGATCAAACTGTTCTATGGTTATTGATAGGAAGTTTGTTACCGCAGGCTACACGTGCGATGTAGCATTGCAACCGGAACCTTGCGCTGCGCCTTTAAAGCACAATTTTCAGCGTGCGCTAGGAGCGTTGTCGTGCCTACGGTAGACAACGGTAGCCTGTGGTAACGCTATGCTAAAACTGCCTATTACCATAATCGGCATGTTTAGTGGTTTTATTTATGGCTCTATCAAAATAAATATTTTAATATACCGTACATATTTTGTACCGTGTTATTTGCAACGTTGTGGCCCCTTTCGCCAGAGCTGCTCGTTCTAAGCTCTCGCCTCGAACGACTGGCTAACACAGACGCGCTTAAAATGCTGGAGCATTTCTTTATTTGCTTTGTAATTATACCTAAAAGCATGTACGAGTATTCTGTCTTTTGAAAGTGCTTGGAATAAATGGTCGTGTTCCTTGTGGCTAGCCTTAAAACGCAAACCCATTCCCGATGTGTGTTGCTCGAGACATACCTCTAAACGGTATTAGCGCACACAAAGAGAGAAGAAAGAAGATACGTGGGAAAGAGTGCTCTTCTTTCTTCTCTCTATGTGTGCGTCTAATGCGGTTTAGATGTTTTAAATACAGCACTCAGCCCAATGATCAAACCCTTTTGGCTCAACATAATGAGGCTCGACGATTTTTCTCCTACTTGTGGCAAAGAATGGACTTTTCTTTGACAGTCCTCTAGAGCCTCTACATTATTAAGCGGGAGCCTTTGTGTCTAGGTTGAGCACAGATTGAGCTGGCGGCCAGCAGAAGAGCAGAAATCCGCAGCGTATGCGATATACGAAAAGTTCCTAATGAAATTAGATATCTCGATTCCTTCGGTGGCAACGCTGTTGCAAGGCGGAGCACCTGAATTCCTATTTTAATGCGCTCGTTTTTTCTGATAAACGGTTTACACACGGGCGTCTGTTCCTGCCACCGTTTCCGCGTCACCGCCGCTGCCATCCTCAGGCTGGTTCTCCGCTCGTCCGTGAGAGGGCGAGCGGCGGGCTGGAGTTGTAAGTAGCGAAGTGATTACAAAACAGCTTGATTAGCTGCAGTGCAAAGATTACGAGCCCGGGTAGGTTTGGACTGGGCCCCCCTCAGTGAGGCAATACACCACTTCGGCCCCCGCTTCTCGCAGACGGGAGTCCGTGTGTCTGCCAGAGATCAGGCCCAGTCGCCACTTCTACTATCCTCCTTCAACCTTGCTCTCTCCTTCTTTTTCACTCTTCTATTCTCTTCTTCTTTTTCATCTCCTTTGCGGCAAGGGCTAAC